>CAVNYN010203615.1:0-18733 GCA_963692815.1 Nyctanthes arbor-tristis | reverse complement strand
AAAAATTAAATTAAAAAAAAAAGAATATGTCACGTATAAAATTAAAAAAAAAATCACGTAGGAAACAAGAAGTGACATTTAAAAATTGAAAAGTTATTAAATGTGACTTCCCATTTTAAGTCAAATGTATGTCGAGAAGTCAGGTGTAGAAAAAAGTTGCATATATAAAAAGTTAAAAAGTCACATTTAATTAAAAAAATACATATATAAATTAAAAAATCGCATATAGCTCGCTTGAAAAATTGCATATATAGAAATTAAAAATCATATTTGAACCAGGAGAGTCAAATATATGGAAAAAGCGACATTATTATAAACTTAAAAAAAGTCACATGTAATAAAGTCACATATAAGAAAAAGTCACGCTATACCCCCCAAAAAAAAAAGAAAGAAAAAATCATGTAGCGAAATTAAAAATCCGCGTATAAAAAAATAACATATAAAAATTAATTTAATTAAAAAAATCACGTATAAAAATTAAAAAGTTTCATATACGTTATTTAAAAAAGCCACATTTAATAATTAAATGTCATATGTGTCGTCGAGAGAAGTCATGTATAAAAAAAAAAAGGTGAGATATATATAGATATTAAGAAATCATATTTAGAAAAATTGACCGGTAAAAAAAAAAATCTATATCTATATATATATATATGTGGAATTAAGTCTGCGGTACCTTTGTACCACACTTTCCCGCCAAAAAGTTCGTTAGTAGGGTCTTTTTTAATATTTTATTTCTTATTGTGATAACTCCTATTGTATTTTGAAATTTTTAATTTTTTTATTTTTTATTATTCTATTATACCTTATCCATTTCTCTAGCTTGCATCCTATCTCTCCCAATTTTGTTCTAATCTCTTTTATATATAGATATTTCTTAACACTTGAATTAACTTTAGAAATAATACAAATTACATAATAAAATTATAAGATTACTACAAATCTATATATTAATTAAATGAAAGGAGCTGCGGTATCTTTGTGCCGTAGTTTTCCCCCCAAAAGCTCTTTTAGTAGGGTCATTTTAGACATTTTATTTCATATTACGGTAATTTGTGTGGTATTTTAGATTTTTTTAATTTTTTTAAAAACTTTTTTTGTTTACTTTTGTGTTATCCATTCACCATTTTGAAATAATATTCATTAATAAATTTAATAACTATTAGATAATTATCATCATTTAATTAATTAAATTATAATAAATTTGATTATCTAATTGTCTAACATATTTTTTTCTTCGTAGTTTATAATTAATAGAAATTAAACATATGTATCCTTAATTTAAGTTAATTGAAAATTATAATTGTAAGTTTTTCTTAATTTTCTCCGTCAAAATGAATATTAATAATTACAACTATTTTATATATGACTGCTTTTATGTATTATTAATTTATATAATCTTCATACTATCTGACCTTATTAGTTTCGAATAAGAAATATTTTCAGAGTATATGACACCGCCCAATTAGCAATTATTTCGTACAGTGCAATTTATCTAAATTAGTGTAAAAAAATAAAATGATATTTATTTGCACAAACAATAACAATCGGATTAAAATTTGTTGTAAACTTAAGATGATAAGAAAAAATTACATTATTGTTTGATTGATTTTAAAAATTAATTATTCATTATTGAGTGATGTAATGTTATAAAATTTCACCATACAAAAAAATTTATAAAATTTGTTATTATTTATTCTTTAAAATAATTTAATATGTATTCTTCCCGTACAACGCACGGGTGAGAATCTAGTTATGTATTAGAACTCCTGTGGTATTTTGAAATTTTTAATTTTTTTATTTTTTATTATTCTCTTCTACCTTATCCCATTTCCTAACTATACATCGCATCTTTCCCAATTTTGTTCTAGTCTCTTTTATATATAGATATCTCTTAATACTTAAATTAACTTTGAAAATAATACGAATTACATAATAACATTATAAGATTACTACAAATTATATATTAGACTAGACCTATTTTTTTTAACAATACCTACTATTGCATTCTTTTATACTGCAATATTTTTTTTTATACTTAAAAAACCTTTTTGAATTTAAATTGACTTCACTTACATTTTTTTTCAGTATATGGATAATTAAGTTTAAGTCTTTTTTTCTATAAAAAAGAATTTTAAGTCATTTTTTTGGTTTATAAATCAGATCGAGCCATTATATATATACATATATTTGCAAACTATTCTTTTTGTTAACTGTGATGATATAATCAAGTGATATAATAAAATTAATTTAATAAATCAAGTATGATAATGAATGAGATTCATCATTGAATTTAAAGTGTATTTGATTGGCAAATATTTTCCATGGAAAATGAGGTTTTTCACTTAAATTCCTACTTTTGTGGTGTTTGATTTGCATTTTTTCCATGGAAAATATTTTCTATCTTTTGCTCACATGACCATATTTTTTTTTAAATAAGGAAAATATTTTCTTATGGGAGTGTAGGTTTTTTGTTTTCTAGGTAATTTATATTTTTTCCCGAGAATTTCACTTCCAATCAAACATGCTGCAATTTATTTTCTATGGAATTTAATTATCAGTAATTCAATTGACAAGAAAATATTTTCTTTTCAACTAAACTAGATTTTCACCCTTACGTTGCACAGAAAGATATTAAATCAAATTATATCTAATATTAGTATGAAATATTGAATAATATATGATTAGCTACATTAAACTGTAATGTTTTGATTATCTTATTGTTAACTAATAACTATTATTATGTGCTTATTTGATATGGAATGTGATTAAATGACCTTAGTATAGATTGAAAGAACCCACCAAACTCGATACTTACAGATACTCAATCATATTAAGATGGGGAATACTAGACTAAACAGGTAATTAAGTCAGGGATGAGACAAAGAAAATCGATCCGACTTAATAATGGGCTAAAGAATTAATGTTATGATAATTTTTACTCGTACCCGACTTGTCTAACTACCTTTTTGACAAAAATAAAAGTAGGGTAATTTACACCTAATGTCCCCAACTTTTAAGTATTAATAGATCACATATCCAGCTTTTATGTCTCCTTGTGGAAAGGTCCTCAACCTTTTAAGAATTCCCTATTTAGTTCCCTGGTGACAGAAATCATCCATTTTGTCCATTACCCATCCAAGTGAAAAGAGAAAGTCGGGATCATTTTTGGTATATCAAAAGAAAACAGACATGCAGGGCAGAATCTAGTATTAATTAAATGAAAGGAGCATAAGGTACAATCTTACAACAGTTTTCCCGCCATTTTTCCTAAAAATAGGGATATTTTGGTCTTTTTGTTTTCAAATGCGGTAATTAGTGCAGTAAATGTTTCTATATCATATATTTTTTTAAATTTATACTCGAATTATCTTCAAAGTTTTAGACTTAACTTATCTTCATAATTTTTGTCTCATCTTCATGATTCTATATTTGAGTTATCGCATATCAATTTTTTAACTTTTCCTTTCATTCACATGAAAATTTAACAATCAAGATAATCATCTCCCTGATTTCAAATAGATTATTCCTAAATTTTCTATTCTTTATTAAAGGTTTGATAATTGATTAAGATATCATTATACCATATGGGTGTTGGCGCAAACAAACAATATTAATAGTTGATAATTTTTATGAATTGATTATTTATATCATTAGAAAAGATTGAAATAAAATATAACTATGTTTGAACAAATATATGATACTATACTACGATATCAAGCTTTTCACTTTTTTTTTTCTTTTTTAACATATACGGGCATCAAGCTAATTTCTCAAATCATTATTAAAATATAAGTTATATTATATTGAATTATTTTTCCCGTGTATCACACGGGTGAAAAACTAGTAAATAGAATAATAATGTGGTTAGAACAAGTGATGTAGTAATAATTAAATTATCACGTTCCAGTGGAGCTCCTATGTTCGAATTATACCAATCCCTCTCCTCATGTATCTGCCCTTGTATTTTAAAAATAAATAAATAGATAAATGAATAAATCTTATCTTATCTTATCTTATATATATTAAAATAGGATAGTGGTCATATGTAAGTTTTCCCGCTAAAACCACTATCCTACTTTTATATATTTCTTTTATTTTTTTAATTTTATTATAATAATAATAATCAAGTTCTTTTCAGAAAAAAAATAATATTTATCTATTAGTCACATTTTGCTATTATTTTATTGTATAATAATATATAAAATTTATATATTTTTTTAAAGTAAAAATTTACATTTTTTTATTCTATATATAATATGTTATTTGTTATACATTAATGTTTATATTCTATTATTTTAGCCTATCTTTAGAGATTTAATATTACTTCTTCAAAATTCTAACAGTTTGATATACAAATTTTAAGTATCGGGTTATTGAGACTTCTTCTTATTTTGATTAAGCATATATTCATGAGATTGAGGATATAATAATAAAATAAAGTTAAATCAGTTTCAAAACTTTTCCTTTAATTCAATACGATAAGCCACACATCATAAAACATGGGCTATATATTTATTACATTACTTAATTTATTATTTATTTTTCTCTGAGAACCCATATATTAGTAAAAATTTAAGTTGAATGGATATAATAATAATAATATTTGATGATAATAATTTGGAACAAAAATAAAAAATTCTTCTAATTTTTTTTAAGAACGGAAATTGGTAAAAAATTAATTTAAGGGGTAAATAGTAAATCATATAAAATTTATCATTTTTTGTAATATTGTTTCATTTGGGCATTTTGTAGTAGAAGACTATGTAATTTAGATTTTTTAGAGTAGATTTAGTGAATAGTGATGAAAAAATGCGAAAAATAATTTTGTCAAGAACATATGGTAGAAAATAAATGTGGAAAATAATTTATTCTGATAAATAAATATAATCCACACCCTATTGAATAAGAATGTAGGTGTAGCGTAATTTTGGAGTTGTATAAATTTTTTATCTTCTTTTTTCCTTGGTTTCTCAGTTTCCATACTCAATATGAAATTAATTTTGTAAAAATTCCTCATTCTCATTTTTATTACTTAATAGTATTGTTTTATAAATGACAATTTAATTAGTTTTATTTTAAGTGAAAATATTGTACGTTTAATTTAATTCTGTTTACGTATATTAATAACATATATATGAGTGAGTAGTACGCAATAAAATTATGATTATTTAGTAGATCGGAAGAGCACACGTTTTAAATTTATACACATTTTTTACGCTAATTATTCTATTTCGTGCAACGTATAGGTATACAACTACTAGTAGTAGTAATAATAATAATAAATTAAAACATATTTTCCAAAGGTATTTTGTAAGAACCCATCCAGAAAATTCATTCTTCGAAGTGATAACCATGAAATACGCAAATCCTTTTGGGAGATTACATATGCACTGAATTTTTTTTACTAACCACACCATATGATAAATACGTCACTATTGAAGTGCAACTTTTATATATAAACTAGGCCTAGGCGTTCGAGTTTTGGGTTCGGGTATTAGATTGACCAAACCTAGACCAAAGATTTTGGTTCGGGTTCAGGTTTGGTCTTGAAAATGGCAAGCCCATTCGAGTCCCGTCTCAGTTCGGGTTCAGGTAACACGTCGGGTTTTATTCAAATTTTTCAGGTATCTAGCGCATATTATATAAATGCATAAACGGAAAAAGAAACATCTAAATGGGTAAGAACAAAAAAAAAATTAAGTGTATATATAATAATACGCTTAAATGAAAATAATAATAATTAGATAGTAAATAAAATTAACAATTAGACACTAGCTTTTGGTTACTTAGCTTTATTTATATTCTAATTTTATAGTTTTACCATAAACTTACTGTATTGTCAAGTAATTAATTAAAAACAATTTGTCTTTGAACAAATCACATGACGTATATATAGAAACTAGCAAAATCTTTATAGAAAAACACAAATTCACATCTTTTACACAGATTTAGAGTTTTGTTTTTTATGTGTGAAGGAGACAAGTATAATAAAGATGTGATTATGAAATGAAGGAGATGGTTTGGTGAATTGGGATAAAATTAATTAGAAATTTGAATTTAAAAATTTTGGGAGTAAAAAAATTGTTTGGGTAAAAAAAGTTGTTCGGTTTCCTTTCGGGCTTTTTAGGTTTTAACTCCTACTCGAAACCCGTTACCAGGTTCGGGTACCCAAAACCCAAAAATTTTTATTCACTAGCCGATTGGGTTCGGGTATATTCAGGCCAAGTTCGGGTAACCCGTTCGGGCTAGGGTTTTTTGCCCATGCCTAGAATTCATTTACCAATCTAACCATATATCTTTTAAAAGTAAAACAAAAAGTAAAAATAAATAAACAAATCGTACACCACACCACATTCTATTCATCATCAGTTCATCACTTTATCTTGTACAATATAATATGCTTTTTCTGTCTCTTATCTTCTAATCAAACAGTAAATATTTCAGACGTTCATAGTAATCCGCAGAACATACTATGGGGGATCTATACGCCTTTGATTTTAATGAGACTCTATTACAACAATGGATATAGCCTTCTTTTGTCGATAATAAGTTTAGTTATTTTGGGTTTTTCTTGTTTCTAACAAAGTCACGGAAGATTAATGTTTCTAATTGTATCCCCTTTTATGTGGGTTTGTTTCTTAGAAATTAAAGAAAAAATAATATTTGTAGATTGAATTTTGAGACGGGCTTTTCACATTTGAGATTGCAGACTTTAGCTATTGTTGGCCATTCTAACCTTTTTTTTTCTTTCAATTACGAAAATTTTGATTAAAATATAAAAATCATAACAAGACTTTTAACCATCTGTGGCATGCCTATGAATATTAATATCAATTTCGGATTCGAGTTGAATAGCGTTTCTATTTTTTCCTCCCATTATATAGGAACATAAAAGGTGCTGTGGATTTCAATTATGGTGTAGAAAAGAAATAAATTAGGGTTCTTCTTTGTGGTAAACATAAAAAATAGATTAGGTCTTCATGTTGTAGCGTATAAAAGAAATAGGTTTCTATTATAAAGGTTATGTGAGTCGGGTTATGTGAGTCATTTAATCATTTGCTTTTTTGGTATATAAGAAAAAATTTCAAATTATAGTGTGGTTAGTAAAAAGGGATAGTGTAGATATAACCACCTGTCCTTTTTGCTAATTATTTTGATTGTATATTGCTATAATAACTAAGGCCTTGTTTGATCCTCTTTAAATTTTCTTTTTATAAATTCATCTACTATGATTTGACTGTTGATTTGACAACTACTTAATAATCACCATATATTTCAAACTTTAATTAAATCTCCACTACTCATTTCAACTCTTTATAAATTCACTTTATTAATTAAAAGTTTAAATAGCTTCAAACAAGCCCTAAATTGATAACCTGTGGGTAGCCTAATTTTCTCTTTAACTTTTCCCAAGGCCCAAAAATTTGTTAGAGGTCATATTTAGGCCCCCAAAAACCTAAGACCAGCCCCGTCTGGGAATTAATCTCGCCCTCAGGCTTGAAGTTTTGAGTGGCCCTAAGTGGGATTTTAGAGTATCTTCAATGTCTAATGTTGGAGTGACGTGCATGGATGAGAAATATAAACATATAAAATTTACAAATTGCAATTTTCACTATCTTCTTAATTTCTTTTTTTTTTCTTTTTCTTTTCTTTATTTTCCATGTTACGTTAGACATTGTTAAATACATTATGGAGAGAAAATGGAAAATAAAAAGAGAAAAAGGGAAGAAAGAAAAGAAAGAAGAAAAGGAAAATTTAAATTTGTACATTTTATATGTCTATCTCTCTCCTCTAAGACTACACATTACATACACCACTCCGGACTACACATTTTGCACTAATTAGAGATTTAGACAACAAAATTAAAATTCGAAAGATATTAAACACAAATATGTTGTTTGTAGAAGTTGAACCCATGATCATTGTAAATTGTAATGTTTAAAATTTATTTCTACCCAAATACCAATCAGGCTAACAACCATTTATGTCGAACAAATATATACTCAGAATATATATTCTAACGGTTAGGTTTAGTTTTCTGAATCTAATTTCTCCACTACTGGCCTGTTTTGCGACAGATTTTTCCGTCACAAAAGCTGCTTTTTTAAGTAGTGTGAGCGACCACCGATATGGCTTATAGGGTAACGAGTTGCATAAGAGAGGACATCCAGTACTATAGGAGTTCCTTATTAGGGCATATAGGGTATTCCAGACCAATCAACAACTCAGACATGCATTCAAGGGTATTAAAAATGGGGCTCAAGAACCCACTTGTGGGTTCCTCATTGCTTTAGAGCATTGTTGGAGTAGTTGAATTTTTTCGACCACATGGTGTGCCTATGGATCAAGCTACTTTAAAAGTTGTTGAATAAATATGAATCTACGTACATAATTATAGAACCTCTGGAAATGAATAAATTCTCTTTTTAAGGGCCCGAAAATAAATAAATTCTTGGTCGGACGATCCCTCGCGCACTACATATACAGGATCATGCACTCTTCCTGAAAAAAGGAAACTACATAAAATCGGAAATTTGTCACCAAGAAAAGGCAACAAAATTCTGCAATAATCTCTCAAGATCTTGTCTTGTATATAAAACATATATATAAATATATCTATCTTCGCTCCCTCATCACAACAAATTTTACACGAACCTACAACAAAAACTCTCTTACTGCAAATTCTAAAGCAGATTCTTGTTGTTAAGGTAAATATATATCGAACATGAATCCGTACCCCGATGAAGATTGGGATCTCTCGGCGGTGATCAGAAGTTCCTCCAAGAACCCTACTTCTGATTCTAATGAAAAATTGTGCAAATTAGAAGAAGATGTCACTATAAACCCTAGTGGAGACACTACTGATTCTCTCTTTCAACAGAATGCTAATTATCTCATGGATTCCTCAGAGTCGTATGATGGATTGTATGAGGTTTATGATCGTTTCTTGAAGTTCAAGAAAAACCCTCGACAAGAAGTAATAAATCATGAAGAACCAGTGGTGACTCTCCGATCTGGTAATGATCAGAAGAAGAGAAAGAAGAAAATCGAAAGAATGACTGATGAAGTTCATGTGGAGGATGATACATGGAAGTGGCAGAAATCATGCCAAAAGCGTCTAAAACAAGCATCACATTACAAAACTTATTACAAGTGCAACAACGTCGGAACAAGCTGTCCTGCCAAGAAACATGTCGAAAAAATCTTCGACGAGGAAAGTTGCGAAAATAAGTTTAAGGTAACATATGTTGGGGAACATGATCGCCCTCCACCATCTACCATAATTAAGCCTCATATACTAGAAAGTAGAAATTCAACGGATTTGGTTCCAGTTCCTCCACCGGCCGAGGTGGAATTGTCTGCTAGTACTCCGTGCTCGGCGCCCACGACCCCGTCAAGTAGTGCCGAGGAAAGCCATTCTTGTAGGGACAGTGATCAAAAAGAGTTTATGATGGAAGAAGAGTATGACTATCTTTTGGAGATTTTTCCAGAGCTTAGAGAAGAAGAAAATCCATCTCTGCTGATTGATCTCATCAATCCAAATTGAAATAATTTTCTTTTATTGTTTTTTTCTGACAAATATTTTCATAGTTTTCCTTAGATTTTTCTTGTTTAGGTTGAAATTTTCTCAAGAATTTCATTGTTACTTGTTCGAACTTTGGAATCCATGTGTTGAACTGTTGCTAGTTGCCAAGAACCAAAAACCTAAGCCCAAAGGGGCCCATATCTAACAAGAATAGGCTTTAGCCCAATAAGCCCAGGAGTATCTTGTCGTTCTCTATTTTCTCCTTTTCATCATTTTCTACTCATTTAAAGAAATATTACCTATCAAAGAAAATACTAAAAATTAAAAAAATTAAAAGAAAAATACTACTTGTAAACAAATTGTATACATATATCTTTTACACTCACAATCCACCACCACCGTTGGATTGTGATTTGAGTTTAAATGATATGATGTTAAAAAAATAGGATGTGATTATTTAAAAAATGTGTAATGTGATTATTTAAAAATTGTGTAAGTGTCAGCATAACTCAAATTAAGAAGAGGACACGTACTTTAGACTTTACGTTATATATATAGCTTGTGCAAGAATAAGCTTAAAGAAAGATTGAAAATAGAGTGATATCCAATATAGAAGATTTAAGATTACAATATATATTAAGGAAGAAAAATAAATAAAAAATAATCTTATTATTATACAACAGTATATTCATCTCGTATGCAATATTTGTACGCACTTTTTCCTGTGTCAGGTGTCAATTATGCTGAAGTTTTTTGATTTACAATGAGTGAAAGAGAATATTACCGCCATCCTACAAAAATAGTTATTTTCCTATTTTTACAAACATTAAAAAAGTTTATTTAATCGTATTGAAAAGGTAAATTTAAGATCATTTTCCTATTAGACTAAGGGTGATAGTTTAAGTGGTAATGAGCACCCCTTATGAGGATAAAGTCCTAAGTTCTATTCTATATTCTCCTCCCTGAAGTTCTCCCGGCCCAATTGTATTAAAAAAAAAATCATTTTCCTATTATATCTTTTCTAATTATTTAACTTTATTAATTCTATTTCGTTGATAAAATTACATTAAATAGAGGCATACAAAAAAACTAATATTTAAGTATTTTTAAAAGAAAAATAGTCTATATTTTGAGACAGATAAAAAAAAAGATGCAAAACTATATCTTTATACTGTAAAGGTAGTAAAAGGATGATAATAAAAAGGTCAAAGCTAGTCTTCTTCAAGAAAGTTTCAAGACGTCAAGGACATGTACCCATAAAATGGTTCTGTGGAATTGAATCTTCCCCCTCATATATAAATGGAAAAGGAAAGATGTATTTACTTTGAGAAATTTATGGCGTGAGATGAGATGTACAATACAACCTAGGAAGAAACCAAGAAAAGCTTAAAAATTTTACATCATCAAAATGCCGTTTATTGAATAATTATTTAGTCATGAATTTGTGGAAGTTTCTTGATTTGGACTAGTTCAATACATTTCATTGGTTGAAAGTCATGGTCTTCATTTTCGCCTTGAGAAACATCACTTTCTTAAATACCTAGTCAATGCTTAAGATTCTTTATTTATTTATTAGTATTTATTTTTTGCCCATTTTGTCACTATATTTAATTTATATCTTAATCCAATCATTCATAGGTGGGGTGAGGTAGATAGGTCGGGTAAGGTATACTAACTAATTTCTAGTTTTATCTCTAACTTGAACATTAACTTTTTGAGAGGTTGGGAATTTAATTAACAGGTGAAAAACATTAAAGATAAACGAACAGTTTACCCACCTCGAGAAACATCAATTCTAAAATACCTAGTCAAAGCTAAGTAGTCAACACTTTTAACCATTTGTCACCATATTTGATCCAATCAATTCATTCAACATAAAGAAATCCCATAGGTGGGATGGGGGCTGAGGTTTGACGATAATATTCTAATTTTCAAGATAACTTAGAATACTACATTTAGCAATATGTACGTCCATATAAAAATACATATAAACACATGAAATTCAGGACATTTTACATTATGGGCCCCACATAAAAGGGATTATTTCCTACTTTGGAACTTGTTATACTAAGTAACTAAAGAGAAATTAAATTATCATATCTTAAATAATTTTAAAGTTACAAGTACGGTACATATACTTGACGAATTTTTACATATATTAATTTAAATCTCCATATTTATTTCTACCGATGTATACATTTATTGCATATGAGAGCATCTCCAATATAAACGTCTAGTTCTGTTGTGACGTGGAGGAGAGATATAGACACATAAATTTACAAATTTCAATTTTCTCTCTCTTTTTTCACTTTTTTTTTTTTACCTTTTCATCTCTTTACTTTTCAATTTTTCTTCACAATGTCTTTGAGGACATCTAGCTGTAAGAAGTATCAATGACATTATGAGGAAAATATAGAAAATAAAGAGAGAAAAATGTAAGAAAAAAATAAAAGAAGGGAGAGAAAATTGAAATTTATAAATTTTATGTATCTATATCTCCCTTCCACGTCACCCAGAGACTAGACATTTTTATTGAAGTTGCTCTAAGTGAGTAGTATCAAATGATATCAGAATGGTTGAAGTTATTGAAATCTTATTCGTTATATATTCCATTTAACATTTAACCATGCTAACCGTGTCTTGACTTTCAGCGTTGTTTGATCGTTTCTTTAACCATTTTAGAGTGTAAAAAGCATTTAAGGTCAAAATTGTGTAAATTTTTTTACCAACTTTTCACAAGCTGCCAATATTTACTTCAAGAATTACTGCTTCTAGAAGTTTGAAAAAATCAAATAATTAAAATAAGTAAATAATTTCTTTTTTGAGTATTGTGTAACTATTATTGCCACTTTCACATTGGTTAATCCTCTCCAAGTCAGCAAAGATTATTCAATTTGTTGTCCACTAATTGTGAGGCAGCTATGAGTTATTGGTAGAAAAAAGACAAACACGCTTTTGCATTATGGATTCCCTAATTCATTATTTAACAACTTATATTACTATTATCAAATAAAATAAGATTAACTAAATTAACAACGCATCAAATGACAGTGCGACAAGTCGTACGAAACTAATAACATAATTTCCTTATGGAATAATTTAAAGGGTGGGTTCATAAATGTACAAAGTATAGAATTAAAAAGTTGTCACTTTCATTTATTTTAGCGCTAATGACAAGTCATAAAAGGGCATTGGAAGATCCATAAGAAATAAGTGTGTCATGGCAAAATTAAATGAAAAGGTAACAATAATAATAACCTTTTATAAAGCATTTTGACCCTTTAATCTTTTGACATGATTGATTAGAATATGCTTCGACCCAAATAAAGAAGAAAATAAGTTTTTTTTTTAAAAATATATATTAAATTTGATATTAGGGTACTATATAGGCTTTAGTTCATCTTAATTACTAGGCGTGTTGACAGTATTTCAATGATCAAATAGTAATGTTATTCCCTTTCAAAGAAAAGAGTAATGTTATTAGTTATTGAAAGATGATTGAATCATGCGCCGATCCAACAAAAATAGGCCACCACCAAAAGGTGGTCCATCCACATCTAACAAAGTAAAGTCATCTCGAGGTACTCTAAAATTCTCTTTTTTCTCAATTAGAACTCTAAATAATCTTACCGCACTAGGCGAGGTAATGACATTAATCAGATGAGTACGGCTCATTTGACGGTCACACTAGTATGACTGTTCTTTTAAAACATCTTCAATAAAAGTAATTCACATGATATAAAGCTGACAAGAGGGGCTAGACGACATGGCACCAAAATATATGATATTATCCTACTATCTCCAATACATCTCGGGGATTGTGGGACGATGTGGAGGATAAATATAGAAAGAGTGAGATTATTTTAATTGAGAAAAGGAAAGATAAAAAAGAACGGAAAAGGTAGAAGATATGAAAGATGAAAAAAATTCTAAAATAATGAGAAAATAAAGAGCAAAGCTATGTAGAGCATGTTGCTTGTAGAAGGAATATGGAAAAAGGAGGGGAGGTGAGCAAATTTTCTATGGAGTCAATGTGAGTTCTGTTTATAGAGTATATTTGTTTGTCTGGCAATACTTGATTTGAAAGAAAAGTAATGAGCCCTAGTGTTTTGTACGTATGTGGAAAAGTGATAGAAACGGAAGAGTGATGGGCCTCAATATTTTGTACGTAACAGAACTCACACTAACTTTATAGAAAAAAATTAGTGAAAAGGAAGAAAAAGAATTGGAAAAAAAGGGTACCCCCCCCCAACACAGAGCTCTTCAATTTTAAAGTACAATCAATAAGATACATGGAAGATAGACACTGTCAGGTAAGCCTATGATAAAACAATGTTTTTTATTTATTTTACCATATAAGTTTCTTCTTCCCCCCTTCTTTTTGCTACTTTGTTAAGAAATATTACCTTGATATATCATAACATTGAAGATATTTTATAAGAATATTAAGCACTTATACCTCAAACTATTTGAAGTATGGGCTAAAGAACGAATCAGGTATCATGACAAAACATTAAAACTCACATGTCAATCGAGTAAAGACGACATTTTCCTTAATCATATACAACACTACATACCAAATTATATATATTTGCAAGGCTAACAAACCTTAACATAGACATTGGGTGGTGTTTTTAACTATAGAAGTTGAAACATTTGACCCATATAATTTGGTGGAATGATGTAGAAATGTGAATGGACAACCAAAAATCGACTCCAAAAAGGTGACCTTTGAATATTGCATTGGGAGGATTCTATTTGGATGATTAAGAAAGAAATCTTATAAATAGGAGTTGTAGACAAAATTAATATATATATATATATATTTATTTATTTATTTATTAATATATACTCGTATAATAGTGAGAATTCGCGTGCCTAAATTCACGATTTTCTTGACTCATTCAAAGAATGCTTTTATTAATATATATAAAAAATATTGTTGAAGAGAAGATCGTGTTTGTTTTGGAATTTGCTACTTACCAAATTTCGGCCAATCTTTGAAAGATTTCAATAGGATCTACGAAAATGGAGGGGTGAAATAGTGAGACGCACTTGGGTCGACTCTTCAGAGGTATGTTAACGGCCATATGAATGAGTGTGGAACAAAATTTCGTAGGATCTGGATTTATCTTATATCTATATATTTTTTAATATTACAAAAAGAATATTGCGAGGGGGATTGAACCACAAACTATATATATATATATATATATATATATTAGAATTAGTGAATCAACGTGGTTCGAAAAAGAACATTGTCCCCTCTGTCACATAAGAGTGGCAATTTAAACCGACTCGATCAAGAACATATGGGGGTCCCAATCCAAACGGAAAAATTTTTCTAGCCCATGGGTTAATGTGCCGGGTCAGGTATGATCGGTATAAATCGGGTCGCGGGGCGGGGCAGATCAAGGTAGACCAATACTGCTCCACCCAGTTTAAATTAAAAAAATTAAAAATAAACGAAAAATAGGAAAAAAATTATATATATTAAAAGAAATCTAAATGAGTTAGTTAACAGGTCAAAACCTTGACTAGATCCGCCCCGCAACCTGACCCTAATTTTGGCCCCCACGAACCCGAACTAGACTCCTTGTCATCCCTACTGTCGCACATCCATTTCCTATTTCGCCACATCGTAGATTTAGTGTCATAGAAAATCAAGCTGTTGGTTCTAATATATCAATCATATAATGAGTTTTTCTTTTCATTTTTCCCCATTTTTTGAGATTTCTATCATAAATTGCACTAGTTTATATTTTTTTATAGTGCGTCATGTGAAATATCTTATTGGAATTGAGTTGGCGAAAATAATACAGAACGAGAATGCTTGCTTACCAATAACCTCATGACGTGGACATATTAGATACTGACATGTGGTGGAGTAGCAGTACATGGGTATGTATTATTAGTATTTTTTTATTTAGAGATCACATTATGCGATTAGTTATAAAACTAATTGTTTGATTTTTTATCATTTTCAATTGTGTGACCAGTGGATACCCAGCATTGAGATGCATATAGAAATATGAACCATTCTACATTTACAAAATTTTTATGCTATCACACTTGAGAAGATTGTGTTTTCTCACATATCTCATCATTATAAATCAATTCCAATCACATGACTCTTCTTCACTCTGTGAAATTTTATGTAAACCACTTCAATGCTAGAAATATGTATCGTGTGAAGATGTGAGGACATCTCCAATGCAACTTTAGTTTTTGAGATAATATGTATGAGAGAAATCGAAAGAATATACTTATTTTTATTTTAATTAGTTAATTAAAGGGGAATGAAAGGAAAAAAAAAGAGAGGAAAAAGTGAAAAAGATGAGAAAAATAAAAAGACAGTAAAAAATAAAAATTAATATGATAATGGAAGATATAGAGATGGATGTGATCATGTAGACCGGTGTAAAAAGTGGAGTAAATTACTGAACAATGATCGAAAAAAATATAAATTGAAATAAAAATAAGAAACATGTGTACTCACCAAATTTTATTAAGTCTGTCTCCTTTATAAACTAGTTTTGATTTAGCACCATACATATTTATTGTATAGTATTTAGTGTTATACGATCATGTGTGTATGAAAAATCACAATCAAGTGACATATGTTGATATATACTGCATAATCGTATAACAGTACATGGTATCAGATGTCTATACATATAACGTTAGATTATTTTTCACATCAAACAAAGAAAGATGCATTGAAAATGCTGATAGGGGTTGTTGGCGGAAGCAGAAGAAAAAGGGAACATTAAAAAGGAAAGTAGAAACGAAACAGGAGAAGATTGCGCGTATCTGTTTCCTTTGTGTGCGCGGCTCAGATTCGGAAGACAGCACTGCGCGTATCCGCATATGGATTTTGCCCATCATTTTTCTATCTTTTATGTGTTGTGGAGACTCTACCTGGGTGGCTCAACTTTTCTTATTTTTCTTTTAGAAAACAGGAAAATGCTATTCCTATAGCCACCTGTACAAACATATAAACATGACCATAATAAATAAGAGTCCTCCTATTGAAACATATAAAACTATAAATTTAGAGTCAGACTTCTAATCACATTATACTAATTCACATGATACAGGTGAGTTGATTTTATGTGATTAGAAGTTTGACTCAAAATTCATGACATATCTGTTTCTTTAGAAAATTACAATAAAATAGTTATATGATAATATGACTAATAAGATCATGTCAAGTGCTCCAAGTATTAATTATTGTAAAATGTTGTAGTTTGAATTGTACTGTAATAATTAGATGTTTATACTTTAGACCGAGAATCTCTCATATTTGTACTGTACCTACCCTCCATTATCTCCCACTTAAATTTAAAAGAAAAAAAAGGGAGGCTTACTGTAAAGTTTCCGGAAAAAAATTTACTCAAGGAATGAAACCATTAATTATGCGTGAATATTCTTTTTTTTCTTTTTCTTTTTTTTTTTAAATTTAACCTTGTTTGATGCTTGGTTATTGTGAACTTTGTTTCTGCAAGATAATAATGGAGATAATACGCTCCTAGGATTAGGCAATCGGTCGGCCGATTTTAACTGAACCGGCCAAAATCAGTTTCTAAGCCAGCGAAGGAATTGAACCGGTTCAATTCGCCAATTTACTCAGCTTAACCGTCTTTTTAGTTGGTTTCTTAGCAAAATCAGTTTTTTTTTTTGGTTAAACTAACCGAACCATCTTTACCGGTTTGGCTCGATTTTTTTGCCACTCCTATATGTGCCAATCATTTTTATATATAGCAACAGCGTTGACGAATGTTAATGATCTTCATGAAGCTGAGACTTCAAAATTTTTTGGACAAGACTTTTTAAGAATTTGAGAAAACATTGTTGGAAAATGATTGATTGATTGAGTGATCTCAAATCAACAATATCTTTGGCAGTTAATCATTAAATTCCTGATAATACTCAAAACATGTGCTAATAGTTTGAATACACTGATGGTCGCTTAGCGTAATTTTCTATAAAAACAGAATTCGGGGCCCGATTTGTTTCAGGTGATGTGGTCTCCTTTAATTAGTGGTCGGGAGCTCAATCTGTTTCTATAGCCGAACCGGTCAATTAGCAATCCAACAACTAGGCTGATAGGGTTGCGGTTCAAATTGTATTGTAATAGTTAGATATTCACGTTTTCAGTAAGATGTTTCACGTTTGAACCACACGTACTCCTTCTCTAACCTCCCTCCCCTCATCTGTATCCCATGTATAAAATATATAAATAAAAATGACAGGGTCTAATAAAGCAATATTAATAAGGGTAACTCTACTTATAATGGGTAGTTTCATTATTATGAGAAATTCGGTTCTTCATACCAATCAAAAACTCACATATAAGTTTTGAGAGTCCCAATTTGTTATTTAATTTGAGCCCGACACCTACATCTGAGTTTTTAATTGATCAAGAGCATTGAGTTCATACGTCTAACCAAGAAATGAATATTGTGGACCTAAATTCCACTTTAGGACCAAGACAAGCGGAGGGAACCTCAGAGTTCAGTCTCTTAGAGTATTAAAGTTTTTTCTATTCTAAGAAAACCTTTAGAAAGTTATAATGAGATAGAACTACTGGTGAAATAACAATAATATATACGGATCAAAAAAAAAAGACAATAATATATGCTTTTGTAAGGGAATGTTCAAAGGATAATACCTACCTATCCTATCCAGGTTTCATCCATTGGACTTTATCACCGAATCTTCTTCGTGTCTCCATCTATTTTTATTCATGTGAAGGATTATTATTAAATATGTCATAAAATGTAAATAAGCAGCTATAGCTATAATTTTCAGTGAGATCTAGTTCTTTTGAAGAAACAAATTTAGTAAGTTCCTCTATGACCTCTATGGGAGCTTGGAAACCATAAATTTATATATGCCCAAAATGAGTATTTGGATAATTGAGAAATTAAAACTCAAAGCGCGCCAGTTGACATAGATTTTATGCAAGACAGTAATTTTCCCACGTTATTATAAAATTACTTGTCAACTAGTTCTCTGTCTCACAAAGATATCATGTATTCGTTTGTCCAAAAATGATAAGTCACTTATAATATTGAGTATATCTTTAATTTTTTATTTTCTCATATACCTCTAATTAATGTATCTCTTTATTATTTCACATTAAGTACCTATACATTAGAAGTATTTTAAAACAATTAATAAGAGATCGGAAGAGCGTCG
>CAVNYN010203610.1:0-66882 GCA_963692815.1 Nyctanthes arbor-tristis | reverse complement strand
ATGTGCAGATGTTGGCGGCATTGGGTAAGTCACAGGACCCATGTTAGGTTGGGGGCCAGGTCCTGGTATTGGAGCTCGGATGCCATATGCCATGTGAGTCGGTGGTGGGATATTCACTGGCATGCCAACTGCAGAAACAAGGGGTCCTCCTATTGGTTGTCCTATAGTAGGTGCGCCATACATCCCAACTCCAGGAGCAGCAGAAGGGACTGGAGGTGGTTGTTTGTCTGATTTGGCAGATGAACTTCCCACAGCAGAAGCATTTGTTTGACCTGTGATTGGACATTGTGGCACTGACACTTCTCCATTGCTGACACTAGTGATGTCATGAATGCTCGACCGCCTTCTATCTTTGTTCATAGAGTTCAGACGGATAAAGTACTTTTGGGCATGACTAGCCACTTGTGTAGGAGTTCTGGTGACAACAAAGTTCCGGGAAATGCTTCGCCAATCACCTTTACCATATTTATCCAAACCAAGAAGAAACAATCTGTTTCATGAAAACTGGACTTATAAGAGTTATGCATAATGCTCAAAGATAAAGCATACTGTTATGTCCAGAAACAAGAAAATAGAAAAACAAAGTCAGAATGCTGTTATTGGATAAAAACATAAACTACATGCATAAAGTTAATGCACAACTCTCATCCGCGTCAGCGATACGTAGAGAGCATCAACTCCAGCCTAAAGTAACTTCCCTAAAAGTTTGAAAGGTTCAGTACATACTAGAATCTGTGATTGCTGCCGGCAAACAGCTCCTTTTGACCTCTGCCAATCAGATAACATATTACCAGTGCAAACCATAGGCACATGGACAACTCGGCTTTATAGAGTAGCAAATCGGAGTTTTTTATCAAACAATTTTTGCTTTTAAATACAAAAAGCCCATAAACTTGCACGTATGTAACATTTCCAGCTCTTTTGTGAAAAAAGAATATTGTGGATATATTATACATACTACTGTTCTGGCTGCAAATTCTTCCACTAAAAAGGGAAATCTTAAGCACATTCCATGATCTGTTGCAATTTGCTCTATCACATTCCATAATCTGTTGCAATTTGCTCTATCTTAAAGAATTTTACCCAGCAATGTAACAAGTTCTGCACAAGACAGTGAAACGATAAGCAGGGGAGCGTGCGTTTATGTACGCACATTAATATAAGCAACTTAAGATGCTAGAAAATGCACTGTGAGGAAAGAGGAATATAATCACTTATCCATATCTAAGCTGCTTTCTTAATTAGTAATAAATAATGGATTGACCATTTTGACAGCTTGACTCCATATAAAAAGTATTGCTGTAAAAATCAATCCTATAAATAATCCTCCGAAAGTAATTTCTGAATGTAAATCTAGCTAATTCCTCAAAAGCCTCTCCAAGGTGGTCAGCAGAACAAGAGATAGAGGAGAAGTGCATGAGATGCTAATCGGAAAGAAAACTACTTCTTTTAAGACTTAGGAGATGAAATTTTCCTGATTATCCCATTCTAGTGTATGTGTTTCTTTCTCCTGATTTTGCTTCTTTAATCAGCCACTAGGTTGGAGAGATTGGAACTATCCTATCTCTTTTAGTTTTCGATCTGAACAACTAAGTTTCTTCTATCTAGAGGATGCATTTTCCAATTTTCAGACAAGTCATATTATTTGCATTGACAACTTATGGGTGGTGTTTGGCATCGTTATAGCTTCAATGATTGAACTCTTAATGGACTAGTCAGCGGTTTAATTTGTGAAGCTTCCAGAAAGGAAAAAAACAATGATGGAAGGCAGAGACTTCTCTCTTCTAATTGCCTACTCCATAACTTTTTTTTGTTTTCCACAAGTCTTTGTAACCGAATACCAGCCTTACTATCGTTTCTGCATATTTTATTTCCTTCTGTTTTTGACCACTTCTCCTCTTTCCCTTACAATAATAATAAAAAACTCCCCTGCCTATAATCCTGGATGAGTCAAGATTTTGATCTTTAATTTCTTTCTTCCTATATGAATAATACTTTGTCCCATGCTTAGAGATAATTATGGCCGGCCTACCTTCAAATTCCAGATTCAGGAGCCAAAATTTCCACCCATGCTCAATATCAAAATCCGCAACAATAACTCCACGTCCTTTGCTTTGAAGAGCACAGCTGATTTATATGAAAAAACAGCGCATTTCACATGAACCGGAAGAGGGAATTTAACATTGGCGTTAATGCATCTTAAAATTTTCTGCTCATAATTGTGCTCTCAGTTAATGCATATTAGAATAGAAACTTCAATTGGTAACTCACTCCTAATAATTAGGTCTAAATTACTAATGATAAACAATCTAAACATGATATTTGCCTGCAAACGCTCCAAAAGCAAATAAGTATATTTTTCACATTGCCTTGCCACATTCTGTGCAGAGATAAAAGCAGCATCTTTTCACATTCTCTGGTCAGGGAATAAGATAATTTATCAGCTCATATAGGACGAATTCCTAAGCATAGAAGACGATCAAAACAGATCTACGTAGAAAATAAAAGTCAGCTAACTATATAACAAACCTTTGGGTGAATGATAGCCACAATGGAATTCTGGAAAAGTACCAAGGAGGACCAAATAAAGAAGTTTATTCGTTATTCTTACAATAGAAACTCCATTCACGGCCAAAAAGCACAGCATGACAAGATAACTTGATGTCAACCATGTGTGGACAGTGGGGATCGAGGTGAAGACCAGAAAGAACTTGATTAATGTTAGTAGAGCTGTATTGAAAATAATAACTTGCTCGATAATGCAAGCTGTACATGAGAAATCTCTAGAAGCTACTATATTCTGCACAAAGACTCAAACTGTGCAGGAACGAGAATGCACAAGACGGGGGCATAAAAACATATAAGCTATGCAGCATCTAACCTCCAAGGACAGGCATACAACCCAAATCAATGTATCCACATTCATATATAATAAAATGTGTACTTCAACTTCCAAAGTTGGAGATAAATGAATTTTATGGAAATATAATGCGGGAAACAAAAAATTGGCAGCTCCAAGAACAGTAGTGCTTGGGAAGAGTTAAAAGGGACAATGAAATTTTTCTTGGTAAACGAATTAGGGATTTGTTTACTGAAAGTTGCAGATTTTAGATTGGAAGTTCCATATTAAAAAATGAAAAAGAATAAAAGGTCCCGTTTAAACAGAGATAAATGCATCTAAATAAGTGACACATTTATCATTCAAAATTCTTTCATAAAGATGGAAGTAAGTATAGAATTGAACCACAAAAATAATTGACCTGTGCTCATCCTCCGTCCAAGCAATCCCTTTGCGACGCTCCTGATCTGACCTGGAAGCCTTGCTTCCTTGAGTGGAATCGCTGTTGAATTTCCCAAAACTGCCATCTTTCTTACCAGTTCCTTCGTCACCGGCGTGGTTGGTGGAACCATCTGAGGATGAATTATAATTCGGGACAGGCACACAGCCAGACTCAATCCGGTCGACATCATCCACTAAAAGTTCATAGTGATGTTTAATCTCTTCCACGGACTTTCCCGGAACATCGGCTGCAATTTTCTCCCATCTATCTGAACAATCTTCAGGATAAGTAACCAGGGCTTTCTCAAATTCCTTATCTTCTTCTCTACTCCACATAGAGTTACTTGTTTCATCGGCCGGCATCTAAACTCGCTTAAATTCAACACTGGGTGTTGTTAAAAATCGAAAAGGGAATTTTGATCAATGCTCCAAAAGCAAGGAACAGTAAAAATCTCAATCAATTAAAAAAAAAAAAAAACTTAAAATGCAAGACTACATTAAAAAAGAGAACCAAAAAGAAAAATTCCAAAAACAGTGAAGTGAATTTCACTACAAACCCAGCTGCGATTAATAGTAGTATACTATGAAATACTACAAAGAAAAGGGACGCTGAATCGCCACAAAACTCAGGAATTGTACTTTCTTCAAATGCTGAAAAGAAAAAAGCAACAAGTTGACTTAGAGAGCATGAGAAATATCTGAAAACAATAACCCTCCCCTCCGGCCCCGCTCCGCCTCAACCCCCTAAAAATAAGGTGCAATAAATGCCATTTGGGAGAAAAGATGGGAAAAATGGAAAAATCTAATTGGCGACGGTGAATTCAAAAGGAGGCACCATAGTATCAAACAAAAAAGAAAACCCTGGATTCTGAAATCGAATAAAAACAGTATTCAATTTGCCATCAACGATCGGTTTCGCAGCAGAGGCCCACAGCCTATACGAATTACAACAATTTTTTACAGTCCAACACTTGCGTCGATTTCTCATTTGTTTCTTCCTTCTGCAGCCTCACTACGCAGTAAAAAGGTAAACTTCAGTCTCTTCTGAGTAGTGAAAAAAAAGGTCAAAATCACCGCATATATGATTGATTGTGTCTACTAAAATAAATTTGAAACGAGATTAGTCAGTTTAAAGAAGAAAATGTTTGTTTGTATGATAATTTAATACTAATAATCAATCGAAAAAGGCTCTTCTCACCATCCGTGATTATAACTATAACCCAATTTTTGTGTTGAAAATTTAACAGTAAAATTTGAGCATTAAGAAGAGCTGTTTGATCAAAGAAGACTGACAAAAAAGTTAGGTAAATTGACGAGCATCAATATAGTCATTTTATAGTTGTAGTAGAGAACATCATTACCACTTTTTCTTAAGTGTGGGCTAATGGCAATGTTTGAGGAAGAAGCATTGGTTCTGTGATAGTAGTATTTAAGTGAAAAGGATACAGACAAAAAATTTAAGCTGCCTCTCATTGTCTATAATTAATAATCGGATGCCAAACTGACCCTTAATTATATTAATATTTTTTTTAATTACAAAGGATTATAGTAGAGGAGAATTGAACCCTGATATAAAGTGTGAAAAGTTAGTATGACGCTATCAGACTATATGATTATTGGAAATTATGTTGATAATAATTTTAATGGTAGGCAACTTATTTTCTTGTGATTAAAAAAATGGTATTTTCTTAAGTAACAATGAGCATACAATCCTAAACATTTTAATTTTTTGGCTGGGTTTCTTATATTTAGTCTATTTGGTCCAACCATTATCTTTAAAAAAAATTATCATTAATTGCATATAAGTAACCAATTCAAAATATCTAACTAAGTCATATTATATGTTCATATCACATAAATATGTTTATGTAAAATGACACACAATTTAAGCATATGAACTTTAAGAAGTTAGATCCGAATATTTTAAACTTAAGTATGAGTAATCCGGAGATCATTCTCCCGTGTTTTTAATTTGCTTAGTTAAACTTTTATTTAATCAATACTTAATTACCAACAAACAGATGACTATAAAAACCAGTTACATCCAAAAACATAATGACTTGTTCTCTACTTCTCTTTAATATGTTTGGGTTATTTTCAATTTTTAGTTTCTTCAAAACATGAAAACTTGTATAATTTCATAATTTTGAACACATCTATTTTCAAATATACATTTTGTACAGAAAAACTCAAAACAGTTTCTTTGGTCATTTTGAGTTTTTTTTTTTTAATATAGAATTAGGAAAGCAGCCCCACTTTTTCCTTTAAATTATGCTCCAAACACTATGGGACAACACAGTGAGTTGTCTAATAGTCTCTGACACGTGTGCATGTGCATCTGGTTTGATAATCCTACTAGACGTATAATGTGAAATTATTTTTACTCCGTACACAAAACAAAGGATGCATTGGAAATTAAAAATTAATAACTAAAAATATTAACCGAACATATGTTAAGGATCTTGATATATATATATATATATATTCCTTTTGCATCCTTTAGTATCTTGATGTTAAAAACTCGTTGAAATCCGACTTTTAAAATATATAGTAAAAAAGAAAACAAATACAAATGCGCAACATTTGCCTGATTCAAAGGCAAAGCAGACCTTTAACTTTTTAATTAGGGTAATTGACATAAAAGGTCCCTACCTTTAAGTGTTATTATATAAATGGTCCTCATGTTTGATTTTTTGGTAATTTCATCCCCCACCTTCATATTTTCTTTGTAGAAATCATCCCTAATATCCATTTGGGTTTAGTTTTCTTTAATTATGAATGGGTATTTTTGTCCATCTACATTTAAGGGGAAAAAAACTCAAATGAGGTTCTAAAATTAATTAGTATTATTAAAAAAATTTGTTATCTTTAATTTTTTTCAATAATCAAAATATTTTAATTGATTTTGAATGATAATGATTATTTTGGAATTCATTTGCAATTTTTTTAGATTTTAAACTATGACGGGGCGAAAATGCCCTTTTGAAAATGAAGACAAATGCACATAAGGATGGATTTTGCAAAAAGAATATGAAGGTGAGGATAAAATTGCCAAAAAATCAAAAGTGGGAACCGTTTGCACAATAACGTTCGATGTCAGAGACCTTTTACGCTAATTATTATCACTAAACAAAAACTAAGGGGTGAATGAATGAATATAGTTAACCAATACTTGGTTGTTATGTTTTTCTTTAACTATGAAGTATAAATAGAGAGCAATATTATTATTTATCTTGGAAGGGAGAGGCAGTGAATTATTAATTTCACAATAAAAACTTTTTGTTTTAAATTAATTGTGTTAATTTCATTCATAGACTTTTAATTAATTAGGCAATTATTGTAATATATATCAGACCAGTTAATAAATGAAGCCAATAAATAATTTCTTAGATCACTCTATTAAAGGATGAGAATCGCAAAATTAAATTCAGTAGTTACAAATTTCAAAAAAAAAAAAAAAATCATTATCTGAAAGTCAAACTTTATTAGTTAATTTCATTTTCCATCTATCACTCATCAATATTCTTTCCACACTAAAACATATTTGATAATGATAACATCAGTTTTTCAACCCTTACATGAACGAGAAGCAACCGTTACGAGATAACTTGTACATTCACATCAAATTTTAAATATTCAATATATTAAACAGAGGAATTTTGGTAGCCCATTGACACACACCTATCTTATCAAAAGGAGAACATGTATCTAATGAGATAGAGATTAACTCAGAAATTGGAGCAAGTAGAATAAATTAATTTAAATGTCACCACCCATCACTTTTCAAGAATATTTATAACAGTCGTAAGTCATGTGTCACTATAACTATCAAGAATACTTAAAACTTAATGGTTCAAGTACATTTATAATTAACTTGACCACCTACTAACTATAGTTCAATCAATTGCCTCATTTTTCTCGTTAAAAAAAAAATAATAAAATTGCATCATGTAACTCTTTTTTTTTTTTTAACACCAATCAATTGCATCGTTTGATCACATATTTTATAGAGTCCATTAGATACCATGTATGGTGTCTAATAGACTATGTGACAGGATCCCATTAGACAGATTAGGGATGAGTATCTCAATGTGTCTAATGAGTTCCTGCCATGTAGTCTATTGGACACCAGGAGATCCCATTGTAGTGTACTAGAGATGGTGTCCAGTAGACTTTATAGAAAAACCGATCATTTGATGCCCTATAAATTACTATATCAAACTTCGAGTCACCCATTATATACTCTCAATAACTTAGAGGCCGTTTGATTCTCATTATTAAAAAATTATAATGATGTAAAATAAGTGGTGTAAATTTAATATTATAATATCAACTTTATCCTAATTTGTATGCATACATAGCTTTCAAATTATATTTGCGTGGAGAATGAAATTTTAGTATTTTAAAAGTTTTATAATCCACTGTATTGAATAAATCAAGAATCAATATATGGACACAATGGGCTCATTTTATTGTTAAATGTGACCCTTGAACATGTGTATTCTTAATTGGCATGGAATGCACTTAGGTACTTTAATTTGGAGTACGTACGTCTCCAAAGTAGCGGATCTAGACATTTTAAGTAATGCGGGCGAATGATGATGATAAAAAATAAAAATAAAAAATAAAAATTACAATCTACATAGCCCTTTTTTGGAAAAACATAGCCTTTTTTTTTGGTTGTGCAACATACAAAATTATTAATATTAACACAAAAAAGTATATAGTATGTAACCATAAAATATTACATAGAACATCAATTTATTGCTTTGAATTCAAAATACCAACTGAGCCACACTATTTAGAATTTATTGTATAAAATTAAATCTTTACAAATAGAATTAGCTAATGAATAAAACAAACATCAATTGGTTAATAAAATACCAGTTACTACTTCTAAAATACAAAATCAAGCAAAACACATTAAACAATAAACTAAACATCATTTTACATCAACCCATTACACTATAACATCAAAATTCAAAACTATAAAAGAAAACTTCAACTTATAAAATAGCTCTATTCTTAAGATAATGAATATTGTCCAATAGTTTATATGATAACACTTCTACATTTATACAGCAAAATTATAACTTCTAATGCTCTCTACCTCCACCACCACCAACCCAAAATCCCACTAAGGAGTAAGAAGAAAATCTAGCAATGGAACTTGGAAGTAAAAGTTTCATCTTAAGTGAAAGTTTAAATTTCCATAGTCCACAGTCCAATTTGACTCGGGAATTTTCCAAGTATCCAAGTATTGTAAACCCATTTCAAGAAGAAGAAACATCATTACCTAAAATTGAGCCAAACTTATTATTCGAAACAAGAAAGCATTTTGAGAACTAAAAGAAGAAATTGGGGGCTTGTATCCTTTCGTTTATTTGTGTATTTGAGAGGTTGGGAGGAAAGGAAATGGAACCGTGGATAGCTACTGGGTATGGCTTGAGAAGGTGAAAAGAAGAGGAAAAGACTAGAGTTGGTAGGATGTCATATTACAATTATAATATTTTTAAGTCCTTTCGTACTTTGAAGGAAAAATTAATATGAGGGGCCAAATTGTAAAATCCTTCTCCTAAAAGTATTGAACTTCAAGCATCCTACCTTGGACTCCAACCTAGTCTTACTAAAAACACAAAATGGCCACTAGATGGTCTAGTCGGGTCTTTCTATAAATTTAAAAAAACCACTTATAGATGTAGATTTTATCACTTGAGTCACTTGATTCGTTGTTGCTACTATAGAAGTGCATGTTCCTACTTAACTAGTATGAGTATTGATATTCCAAAATTGTTCTCCACATTCATAGTCGAATCAACAAGAATTACAAAATTGTTTTCAATTTCAATGTTTTTCTTTTATATATATATATATATGAATGCTTACTATTACATTGTAGAACATGATTATGAGATGATCGTGCCACTAAAATCGAGTCAACTCACATATCAACCCTGATTCTGACAAGAAATCCCTAGTGGGTTCATTATTGGGCAACTAGTTTGATGTATCATGCATGACATAACCAGAAAAATATACTGTTACAAAAATGCACGCTTCATTTTAATTTTCTTACAAGTTTCTTGTTAGTGGGTCTATGCCAATTGATATCAACCAGTAGCAAGTAGCAACAAGTAGTGAGTGTGACAGCTAAATATAATAGGGAAAGGGGTCCCCTCTCCCTCCCATTCCAAATCTTCAATCAAACACTTAGCCATTATTATCTGTCTCTCAACATCTATGCATAGAAGAAGATAAAAATGTTGCTATTTTATAATTTATGACCACAAGATTTGTTAAGTTCAGTTCCTTTCGACTTTCATCGTAAACCTCGCGTTCGACGTTTCGACCCTACTTAAAAAATCTAATTTTGTCTCCACCTTTTGTAAATTATTAGATTTACTGAGTACTCAAATCTAATTTTATGTGCATATATTAGGACAAAATATCAACTTACATGCACCAAGATTAGTTATGGGAAGAAGAAAGGGTAATTTGCGCAAATAGACCATATCTTTTAGTGTCAGTGCATAAATAAACCATATAGTTGCTAATTTAGCAATTTCAATATCAACGTATCACCGTTCCTTGCAAAAAAAGACCTTATTGTCCCAATTTGTCAATTTCCATTGTCAAAATGACATTTTTACCCTTATTTTCTTTTCTTTTATTTTTCAATATAATTCTTTTTAAAGGCATTTTACCCCTTACTTTTAAGTAAAATATAAAAACAAACATTTACATTTTTTTCTACCCAATTCGACTGCAACCATAGTATTATCTTCCCATCACAACAAAAAAAAATCAGACATTTTTAATTTTCTAGTTAATTAAAATATTTTTACAAGGAATATGCTGAAATCGCTAAGTTAGAAACTATTAAGGTCTTTTTTTGCAGTGACACTAAACGATAGGGTCCATCGTGCAACTTACCTGAAAAAGAAATGCCTAAAGTGAAATGGATCAAGGAGAGATATTTTATAAGGTTACTAATTGTTCTCTCACAAATTAGTAAATGCCAAATAAAACCGAAAACTAAAATAAAACTGTTAGAAAATCAATGAAAACCGACTGAACCAAGCGGTTTCTATTCGTGGTTTCCCAAACCAGTAGTGGTCCATTCCGTTTTGGTTTAGGCTAGAAATCGACTGACCAATTGATCAAAGTCGATCAAAAAACAAGACCCAAAACCAATTTCCAACGAATACGCTATTAATATTGTCTCGAGTCGTGTTTCGAACAAATAGTTTGAAAATAGAGTAATTGTGGTGAGGTGGGCAAAAAGAGGAAAGCAACAAATCAGACTGCAATGTCCATGTCAGGATTAGATGGGATAACAATTTGTGCAGTGTTAGTTACAGCCCACGTTTATGCGTTTATACCACGCCACCTATTTAGTGTCATATGCGTTTATACCACGCATGCGTTTATACCACGTCACCTATTTAGTGTCATAAAAATATCAGAAATGTTTAGTGTTAGATTATTTCTAGATGATATGAGCAGTATTTCTGAATTTGTTCAATTTTTTAAAAATGTTTTGTATACTGAGTGAAATTGTCCCTTTTTTTTGTCCTTCGAAAAATCAAAGCACTCTGATCCTATGAAAAGTAGAACAAAAAAGAAGAATATCTTCCGAGAAAAATCATAATCTACGTACTCATTAATAGGTTTTTGAGACTTATGAGAGATGTTGTTATAACACTTCTCGTTTCATATGGGTGTATAAATACACACTATGAGATGTAATGTACATTCATATACTCATATGAAATCTGGACTATCATAAAATTAAAGGGACAATTTCTAAAATGGCAAAAAATAAAAATCAAAACTCAAAATGTCACTTTTTGAAAACTAATTCAAAAATGTCATTTTTAGTGTAAAATTACATGAAAGCCCTTCAGCAATAATTGGGCAAAATTAATGCATGTACTTAGCCAAAAGAAATTTCCTATCCACGATAGGTAATAACTGACAGTTTTCGACAGTTTATCTGTGTTTCTCTACAGGTAATCGTTGGAATTCTATATAGTTTGATAAAAAAATGTTTATATAATTTATCTGTATATTCTGACATTTCATCGCGATAATTCTCAACAGTTATCTGCATATCTATATAGTCAAACCTTAGATCTTGACAGTTAGATCTCGACAGTTAGATATTGTAAATCTAGACAGTTTCGTTTATCGACAATTGAGACACCGCCGTCAGCGCATGTAGGGCACGCGCCGGTGAATTTCGGTCGCTGATTAGTGCGTTTGGCCTCGTCTTGGCATTCTGAGCAACTTTCCCTTCTGTAATGACTTTGAATTCCTGCCCGATCATTACAGATCTGACGATGATCCTCTGATGCAAGTCTTGATTTAAAGTTTCTTCAATGATAAAATTATGCTTTCGTGGGCAATTTTTGCAATTTCTTCAATGATCAATTGCTTGTATATGTTTAAAAAATATATATTTTTAAACTTAACATATTAAAAGTGATCAATTTTTATAATTTCCTCTTATTTAAAAAAATTACTAAATCAATCCTTCAAGGGCAAATTTGTCTAAAAAATAAGAAAAGTGACATATTTGTATATGTTTTAAAAACAGTCTAGTTTTACATATGACATTTTCGGCATTTTTTGTAATTTCCTCTAAAATTAAAGCTCTTTTCGAACGTGTCAGAAAATTCTCATCGTACTCGATTTTAGGCCTCTTTTTTTCCACGGGAAAGGTGGTGTTACGAAGGAGTCATTAAGTGACCAATGAAAGTGGGCCGACACAAGATCCACATTTAGATGAAATGAATTTAGATCATTTTAGACATTGCACGAAACCATTCAAGATTCTCAGTACCAAACGAGGCCCCCGAAAATTCAAAAGAGACTTCTTTATTGCTCTTGCTTATCTTCGATGGTCATGTTAAATGTACACAACAATTGACTTAATAATTTACATGATGATATGATACATTACGCATAGTGTAGATCTATATAATTATAAATAACAATCAGAAGTTAAATACTTTTACATTTTATTGACACGTCAACATATATGTTAATCGTTGTCTCACCTCCTCGAATAAGTTGCGTTTTTCATTTGTCGATTAATATTTCAGAGTATACCAACTACGTTTACATAGTGTCTATTTAGCTTTGACAACCATCTATTGTAATGTATGTAATAATATTTATGCCTTTCATATAAGATGTCAACTACAGTAATCGACGTCCCAGTTATTTACAATTAAAACCATACGTCCCCCCCCCAAAAAAAAAAGAAAGGAAAAAAAAAAAAAAAGAAAAAACAAAGGTTTCTAGAACCTGCAGTGCTGCATAAGATGCAACTGTCGGATCATGGTAGCTCTATATATATGGACCTAGCGAGCAGGTTACATTTTACACGATTTTTAGGGGATGTTAAGGTAACTAATGGCAAATCTACACCCAAACGAGTAAGACAACACAGAAATGGGTAAATTAATAATAAGGAAATATATTTACACTATATTTTTTAATAAACGCACTACATTTTTTTTTTTACATAATAGTACATGAACTTTATTTATTTTTCCATTTACACTCTGATCTTGTACCTTTTTATCACATCTTTTTTACAACTTTGTTTATTAAATAATATTTCCCGTCGCAAATAATAATTTCCGTCCAATTTCTTTTATCAAGTGACTCTTAAATGAGTAAAAATAATTATTTTCACTTAACTATTTGCCATCTTTTACTTATTTAACTTATTTAAAGTATTTAGTGACTTTTTAAACAAAATTTTTAGATGAAAACTTTTGTTGAATATAAAATATTTCAATTAATAGAAGGCCAAGAATAAAAATATGATGAAAGAAGTTAAGTGCGTAAGTACAAGAATTAGGAAAACATAAGGATGTGTACTGCAATTAGAAGGGTGGTGTGATTATAAAAAATAGTAGTGCTAATATAGCCACCCTTAATAATACTAGTCATTAAAACGTGCATTGAACGTTGTATGTTACAATAAATATATTTGATCGTAAGAAAATTTTATTATGAAAGCACTTTACACTCAATATTTTTTGTCAACATTACACTTTTCTTGCTTTTGTTGTCTGATTTAACCAACACTTTTGTTGTTTGCATTGAAATTCCACGTGAAAGTGCAACATATAGTTGTACATGTGAAAAGACATGCTCTAGAAGATATATTCCAACATGAGGTATAGTTCGTCCTTATAACGTGTTGATTATCATTGCAAAGCAAAGTCATATCGGAAATTTTCTCTTAAACTTGAATGTGTAGCCTTCATCGTTTGCAGGACTTAGTGGGATTCAGGGAAGATAAATTTGTTTCCCAGCATGTTGTCCAAAGTTTATTTCTGCATGAATGACATTTGCTACAAAATCACAACATGCCATTCTTGTTTCATTGCAAAGTCCATTGGAGGGATCCAGGTTTCTTAAGAGTATAATTGGATAATTCTTTTTCAACACCAATTTATGTGATGGTAAATCATTTGGCAATAATGTATTTAGAAATTCTTCTTTGGTAATAGTTGTCTGTATTATCAATTGCTTCATCGAAACTGACAAACTCTTTACTTTCACCAGGAAATAATTGAATTAAGTCATTATTAAGGTAGTCAACATATTCATTCAGACGAAGATGCATTTTTCGCTAAATATAGGGAAACCAAATTGATGAGCTTTAACTCTTGAGATTATACATCATCACCTACTATTACTGTCTCCATCGGTAAAGAAATGAAACCATCTTTTATTGTTGGTTCTATTCTATTACCAATTCGAATTAAAAGATTTGCAAATTGAACATCATTTGGAGCCCTCATGTTGAGTTAATCTTGTGAGCATTCCCTTTCCGAATTGTACCACTAAAGATTTTGATTGTCTCACTAAATAATGTGGCTTGGATTTTATTAGCCTACAAAAGCATAAAAAGAAATGCGTTAGTGTGAAAAAGAATTGTTAAGATAATAGTATAGTTATTCAAAATATAAACAACTAAAAATATTACCTTTTCATCCATTAAAATTAATTTTTGAACTTGAATGGGACAGTTTGCGTTCTTATAGTTTTCAATGCAACTTTTACGAAGGACAGAGACTTTGATGCTCCATTATTGATTAAATGCACTCAATTCTTTTATTAGCATAAATGCTCTTCCTTTTTTTGTTGATGTGGACGAAGCCATTTTTCTAGAGAATGGATTGTATTGAATTGAATGAAAAATATAAGTTGAATTTGTATTTCAATATTCTTGGATTTATTTGAATTTTGATCATCAATTTATAGTGGGTGAAGTATATGAGATGCGAAGGTTGATATGGTGGATATTTAATATTATTAAATTAAATTAAATATAATAATTGATTTATAACATTCATTTGTTTTGGTTATGGAACTTGAATGGAATCAATTGTAACGATTGATTGCAAAAAAATAATAATACATGTAATGATTATTTTTTTAATGTTTTAATGATGAGAAAAATACAAAAATAAATTAGTTTTATTTCATTTTTCACATAAATTAAGAGATCATCATCAAAATTGTATATTTGAGCATTAATCTAAATTGTAGCATGTGAAACATATTAAATAGATTTGTAAAATTATGCAACTTGTAAAATTCTAATAGCTAACCTATTAGTTAGATAGGTTTAAAATCATTTTTAATAAAAGATTTAAATTAAATTTCCAAGCTATGTGAAAGTCAAAAAAGAACAAAAAATAAAAAATAAATAAAAGAAATGAAGAGAGCATCTAAATTGTAGCATTGGAAACATATTAAATAGATTTGTAAAATAACAGAACTTGTAATATTCTAATAGGTAATTTATTAGTTAGCTAGGTTTAAAATCATTTTTAATAAAATTTTGGTTACCAAACTATTTGTGAAAGTTAAAAAAAAAACTAATTGATATTAAAAAATACAAATGTAAACCGATATTAAAAAATATAGAAAATAAATAAATATTTTATAACCAACTTTGTTTATGAATTTACAAATTAAAACATAAATCAAGATTCAAATACAAAAGTATATTTCTTTCCATTTCACTATGCAATCTTCTTTATCATGAATCTTAAGTCGAAAAGACATACTTACATCATATAGTTGCACGAAGTGATAAAAATTACATGAAGTATGCATGAATGTGAAGGTTGATATCAGGGGCATTTACATCAAATTAAATGATTAATTGTAATGTAACATCATGTAAATTATGAACTTTTTAATGGTATTAAATTAAATTAAATATTTATTAAAAAATTAAATTAAATATAATAATTGTTCTATAACATTCATTTGTCTTCGGTTATGAAATTTGAATGAAATCAAATATACATATAATGATTGATTGCAAATAATAATAATACATGTAATGCATATTTTTTTTTCTTAAAGTTTTAGTGATTAAAAAATACAAAAATAAATTAGATAGATGTAATGCATAGTTTTTTTTTTTTTTTAAAAGTTTTAATGATTAAAAAAATAAATTAGTTCTTGGTTCATTTTTCACTTAGACTAAAAAATTTTAACCAAAATTATACATTTCAGATTTAATGTACCCTATAGCATGTGCAACATACAAAATATTAGTTTGAATAAATTTGAGTTTGAAATTTGAAATTCGGAGAATATTAGTTTGATTGGATAACTTTAGTGATGCTAAATTAAATTGTATGATGAACATTAGAAAGAAAATAATATTAGTTTGATTGGATGACTTTAATGATAATGTTAAATGTAATAATGTAGTGAATCAATGTGGGGGTGAAATAAAAGTAATGGACATCATGGGAATTAAAGAAAAAAGTTAGGGGTAAAGGTGGAATCTGAATGTTTTAGAAGGATTTCACCTTTTATATAGTAATCATTTATTTGGTCAATACCCATGATGTAGTCTAATGATATAAACCCTTGATCAAGGGTTTGATTATGCTCCCCTACAATCCCATTTTAATATTAAAAACAAAAATAATATTTACTTAAAAATTTTACAAAATAGGAAAAAAAAATATATATATATATAATTAAATAGAATAAGAAAATAAAAATAAAACCATTAAATATAGTCTGAATATAATAAAAAAGGAAAAAAAAACCTTATACTACTCGTGTGGTGTGCACGTATTTCAAACACAAGTTATGTGTATTTTAGTGTATGCCACATATAAGGGAAGTTTTTTAACAAAACTTCTAGGAGTTGTTGAAAGGAATTCGGCGAAATTAGAATCAATTTCAGAGTTAAACCCACGATTGCAGCTCCTTAAAACAAGAAAAATAATTCAGTTAGTTTACAAGACCCAAAGCAAAAAATCAAAAACAAACTGCCAGACTCTGTGAACACTCACCTGTTCATTGTTTTCCAGGCACTCCATAGACAAGAAGCAGACAATGCTAGTGGAAATTAAACTGTCGTGCAATGGCTCAAGAGATGGAAGGACTTAGCTTTTTTTGTGTTAGAGATCTGCGGACTAAATTGCTCACGCTTTCTTGACGGCAATCAGTTACATGACAGACTCCGTTGAATGGGTTAATTAATTTTCCTCCAAATTTTATTTCAGATATACTTTTAAAAGAATCTACCTCCTTCGAGGGGAAAAAAAAAGAAAGAAAATGGAGAAATAATAAATTACTCCATTTTATATGTGTAGGGTTTATATAATATTAAGGTTTAGTAATTTTGTTGTCGATGTTATGTAGTAACATTTTAACTTTCAACTTTATAATTTAGGCATACTTACTCCCAATAATCATCACGTCAAGATGTTCTCACAAAAGTCATGAAATGAACCGTAAGGATCGCCTTTACGAAGATTTTGAAGTTGTTAAATTACTCGGCAATACTCGTTACAATGTTTAGCACGAACTCTAACCTAGAATAGCGAGCATATAGCCCGATGTGAGCTCCAGGGAAATTGAAGTGTTATCCTTAAAGGTTTAACTTATTTGATGAAATTGTCTGATTCATTTTAGATCTATCTTTTATCCCATGTCCAGTCGATGTAGAATTCATTTGTACGTTTTCTAACAATCTCATATTGCTTGAGAAATACAATTTGGTTCAAGCTCATTGATTTGGTGCCTTTTCTCTCTTTTTCTAGACATGTCTTCATCAATTCACAGGCTAAAGTTACACATTCTATCTCATGCCGTGTATAAGGAAGAATGACTAGTTTTTAAAAATTTTTGGTAGATAATAATATCTCAAAACAACTTGATTCCATTAAACAAAGAGGGGCATGGAATGATGTGGCAATGATGCAGAAACACTCTCCTGCCACTATGCAATTATCCAAATAAAGAAAGGATTTGAAACAGATGGAAAAGAATGTCATCCAGATAAGACTTATACCACTAACAGCTCCTTTAAATGAAGGTTTTGAAGTTGGCAGCCTCAAAAAGCAAGAATCCCACATCAGAAAGTACTCAATACACATCTGCAATCAATAAAGAAAGCCAAGTCTTGTGTTAGGATAGGATTCAATAAATAAATTGCTGACACCAGTTTTTCATGAGACAAGAATGACTACCTTTTTTCCTCAATATATAAGGGGTGGAGAAGCATGGTTAGAGCACAGAAAGCTTCTTGCATCTGACTGATCTTTTGAACATTCTGAAGCATTAGTTTCGTCAACGAAAGCAAGAAGGTGAAGATGGAAATGCAACGAAGAGAAACAACATTTCTCAAGAAACTAGATACTGGATGTGCTATTGGAATTCCGATCAATTCAGGAGCATACTCTAAGAACAGATCTCCAAGAGGACTTTTACCTGATCCTGCTAGGCAAAACAATTTTATAACTTCTCCTTCCAATGAATATTTCAAAATCAGAAACAGTAAGTAGTCTGCCCCATTTGGGTCATGACAACTCAATAAGAATTCACAGTCCTTGAATCATAATGCTAAATTCCGGATTTACATGGAATGACAGGTAAAGCAGAATCTATAATTCTTAGGATGAACAAACTTGGAGAATGGATGCATAATTTTACGCAAGGCGTTCGAGAACATGGTAAATCCCTAAAATAGTTTATCTCATAGTTTTTTTTGTCAGATATGACGTTTTGGGCCTAATTTTTTTGCTTCATTTCTATCCCTGCAGTGAAATTAGGACCCAAACTGACAGAAACTTTAAAGGGGAAGTTGAGGCTGGGAGCAAGAATCCTTCAGGTAGGCGGTGTCGAAAAGATCTTCAGGCAGAATTTCAATGTTTGCAGTGGTGAAAAGCTTTTAAAGGCTTCTCAATGCTATCTATCAACGACAGCTGGACTGATAGCAGGTCTTTTGTTCATTTCCACTGACAAAATTGCCTTCTGCAGCGAGAGATCAATGAAGCTCTCTTCTCCAACTGGAAAACTGCTAAAAATACACTACAAGGTACACATCTGCCTGCATCTATCATGCTTAGAATCTCAACTTATTTCCCATTTTCTCATAGAAGATGAAAATCTAAACTGGTTTCGGAAACCTTTCAGGTCGTGATCCCTCTAGAAAAAACGAAGCGAACATGTGAAAGTGAAAATGTAAAGAAACCAAAACAGAAGTATGTGCAAATAGTTACCAAGGACAACTTTGAGTTCTGGTTCATGGGGTTTCTAAAAGATCAAAAAACTTTCAAGCATTTGCAGAAGGCAACCTCTCAAACTCCTTCGGTAGCAGATAGAGATGTAAAGCCTTGGATGCTATCTCAATACAATGTAAATATACAGTCACAATAAATCTGTACAGTTTTTTAACCATAACCTGTTATGCCCCTGCACAGCCAAATTTTGAGCATATGTAAATTAGCTAAACATTCCATCAGAGAAGGAAAGAGAGTCTCTCAATGATAACAGTGGATCATGTACTGAATTGACACAATTCTTCAAGCTATAATAGATTTATGCAATTTCCTATCTCTCTCTTAAACTCACGATGCATCGACTGAAAAATCCAATTCAAATTTACGGAATTATAGTCTATAAAACCGGGTTTAGGAAGGAATTAATTTATTGAATAATATAAGGATGTTTCAAGCAGTAGCTACTAAAGCAACTTGAATTTGCCTTTCGACTTCTCAAAGAACTTGGTTGAACAGAATTTTATCAAAACGTCAGCACTGTGTTATGAGATGGGAATAAGTTAATGTTCACATTGTTTCTTACAGATATGGATCCAATTCCATGTGCTTTACCATAAAATGCAATAGGAGTTTGACTAAGGCTTGGTTCATGCTTTCAAGCCGAAGTGGTTACAATATCTTTTCCCACCTTCACTCTCAACCATACTTTCTTGAATGGTTGAACTTTATTAACCTATAAAGCACAATAATCAATTTTTAATCTCATCCAAACTCCATCAGATCATGAATGCTTTGTTACTATGCTTTAGCTTGACCTTTAACCTATAAGGCACAAACTGTTAGCTTGATGGGAGTTCATCTGGCTTGGCATTCTTGTTGCGACTCAACAAAGTCTATTCCTCAAAGATCATTAATCTGGAGCTCTTTTTTCCGGACTATGACTTCATGAATTTACTATATTACAGTGACAAGTTATCGTTCAGTGTAAAGTTTGTCTCTATGCTATGTTGAGGGGAATATTAAAGATTTTGCCAAGTCATATAGTTTCATCACAATACAAAGTGGGTTGCCTGAAAATTTTGAGTTAGAATTTTAAGGTTAATTGATGACATGAAATCCTCAGAAAGAACAGTCGACAGATGTGTGCTAACAAGTATATGGTTTATGGGTATTAGACTCTGTCGTTTAAACAATACTTGGTAGTTAGGATAAAAGTTTGCAAATAAACAATCCTAGATAATAAACTTTTACAAAAAAAAAAAAAAAAGAGTGATATAGAATGATTTGGCAATGACAGGGAGATCCACTTCCTCACCATGAAAATAAATAATTGGAAACAGATGCCTCTACTTCTGCAATCATAGTCAATAACAAGGAAAGATTTGAAAAAAGAAAGGGGAAAAGTAAGGTTATAAACCTTTAAACCACTTAGAAATACTTGTTACAACTTTTAGCGCGAGCTCTAACCTAGAATGTGATGGCAGCCTAGCCTGATGTGAGCTCCATAAGAAAGTTAAGTTTCATTGTCATTAGGTGAAATTTTCTGATTCCTTCTACATCCGTCTTTCATCCCATGTGCAGTCGATGTGAAATTGGTTTGTATTCTTCCAACAAGTTCATGTAGCTTGCGAATCAAATTTGGTTCAAGCTCATGGATTTGTTGCCTTTTTTTTTTCTCCTTTTCTAGACATGACTTCATCAATTCACATGCCAAAGTTACACATTCTATCTCATGCCATGTAGACAAAGAATGACTATTTTTAATAACTTTTGGTAGTTAGGATCTAAGATTCCACTTGCAATACTTTAGAACTACTATTCAAAGCCATACCAAATAATGAAATCTCAAACAACTTGATTCTATTAAAAAAGGGGGGCATGGAATGATGTGGCAATGATGCAGAGACACTCTCTCCCATTATGCAAATATCCCAAATAATGATAGGATTTGAAACAGACGGAAAAGAATGTCATCCGGATAAGCCTTATACCACTAACAGCTCCTCTAAATGAAGATTTTGAAGTTTCTTCATTTTGAAGTTGGCAGCCTCAAAAAGAAAGAATCCCACATCAGAAAGTACTCAGCACACATCTCCAATCAATAAAGAAAGCCTTTTCTGGGGTTAGGATAGGATTCATTAACTAAATTGCTGACACCATACCCACTCGGACACCTTCCTCTACCAGGGGACAGAAGTTTTTTTTTTTTTTTTTTTTTTTTTTTTTTTTTTTTTTTTTTTAAGCGCATAACAAATCTTTGTGTCATCAGTTTTGTCGAAAGTTGAAGCCCCCACCCGATCTTCCTGAGACAAGAATGAGTCATACAGTTAAAAGTTAGATCCAACTACTACACTTTTTCCTCAATATAAGGGGTGGAGAAGCAAGGTTTTATCACAGAAAGCTTCTGGTATCTGACTCATCTTTTGAACATTCCGAAGCATTCATTTCTTACAACGAAAGCATGAAGGTAGAGATGGAACCGCGACGTAGCAAAACAACATTTCTCAAGAAACTAGACACAGAAATTGCTATTGGAATTCCAGTCAAATCAGGAATATATTCCAAGGACAGATCTCCAAAAGGACTTTTACCTGATCCTGCTTGGCAAGGCAGTGTTGCAACTCCATCCAATGAATATTTCAAAATTAGAAACAGTAAGTGTTCTGTCATTTTTTTGGGTCATCATAAACTCAGTAAGATTTCACAGCTCCATTAATTAATTAACCATAATACTAAATTCCCGGTTTGTGTGGAATTGCAGGTGAAGCAGAATCTGTAATTCTTCGGATGAATAAATTTGGAGAATGGATGAATAATTTTACACAAGGCATACAAGAACATGGTAAAGCCTTACACTAGCTCATCTCATAGTATTTGTGATTATATGTGGTGTTTAATCCATTATTTTACCTTCTCATCAACCAATATATTTAATACAAAACCCAAGCAGAGTAGAAGGTGTTTATGATTCTAAATAAAAGGTCCTGTTTTAGGCCTAATTGTTCTGCTTCATTTCTATCCCTGCAGTGAAATTAGGACCCAAACTAATAGAAACTTTAAAAGGGAAGTTGAGGCTGGGGGCAAGAATCCTTCAGGTAGGCGGTGTGGAGAAGGTTTTCAAGCAGAATTTTAATGTTCGAAGTGGTGAAAAGCTTCTGAAGGCCTCTCAATGCTATCTATCAACAACAGCTGGGCCGATAGCAGGTCTATTGTTTATTTCCACCGATAAAATTGCCTTCTGCAGTGAGAGATCAATTAAACTATCTTCTCCAACTGGAAAACTGCTAAAAATACATTACAAGGTACACATCTGACTCCATCTAGCATGTTAAGAATCTCAATTTATTTCCCATCTTCCCATAGAAAACAAAAATCTTAACTGGTTTTCAAAACCTTTCAGGTCATGATCCCTCTAGAAAAAATGAAGAGAGCCTATGAAAGTGAAAATGCAAAGAAACCGAAGCAGAAGTACGTGCAAGTAGTTACCAAGGACAACTTTGAGTTCTGGTTCATGGGATTTCTAAATCGTCAAAAAGCTTTCAAGTATTTGCAGCAGGCAACCTGTAAAGCTCATTCAGTAGCAGATACGGACACAAGGCTGTGTATGCTTTCTCAATAGAAGCTAAAAATAGAGTCACAATAAATCCGTACAGTTTTGTAACTATAACCTATTTATGCCCCCTGCATAGACAAATTTTGAGCATGTATAAATTAGCTAAGGATGCCATTAGAGAAGGAAAAACAGCCTGTTAATGATAACAGTGGATTCTGTATTGAATTGGAAAATTATTCCGGCTATAATACATTGTATCTAATGCAATTCCTGACTATATCTATCTTAAACTCCCAATGTGTCTGACAAATCCAATTCAAATTTATGGAACTATGGTGTATAAAATGGCGCATAGGAAAGGAATTAGTTCATTGAATAATAAGGATGTTTCCAGCAGTAGCTATTAAAGCTACTTGAGTTTGCGTTTTAACTTCTCAAAGAAATTGGCTGACACAGATTCTGTCAAAACGTGAGAACTCTGTTATGAGACTGGAATAAGTTAATGTTCTCGTAATCTCTTACAGATACGGATCCAATTTCATGTTCTTCACCATAAAATGCAATAGGAGTCTGAGCCGAGGCTTGGTTCATGCTTTCAAGCCGAAGTCGTTACAACGGGATGTCTGAAAATTTTGTGAAGTCAATATGGTATCATCACATTACAAAGTGGGATGTCTGAAAATTTTGAATGGAAATTTAAGGTTAATTGATTATATCCTCAGAAAAAAGGTTGACAAGTGTGCGTTGACGAGTATTATGGTTTATAGGTATTAGATTGACTGTTTTTAAACATATCTTGGTAGCTAGGATCAAAGATCAAATATTCCAAATAAACAATCCTAGATAATAAATTCTGAAAAAGAAGAGTGATATAGGATGATTTGGCAATGACGGGTAGATCCATTCCTCCACTGTGAAAATAAAGAATTGGAAACAGATGTCTTTACAGCTGCAACGATAGTCAATAAAAAGAAAAGATTTGAAGAAAGAAAGTGGAGAAATATGGTTATCCAGATAAATTTTTAGACCACTAAGAAATACTCAGTGACAATGCTTAGGGTGAGCTCTAACCATCCAAGTGATGGCTTAGCATGATGTGAGCTCCATCAGAAATTCAAGTTTCATTCTCATTAGGTGAAATTGTCTGATTCCTTCCAGATCCAGTTGATGTGAAATTGGTTGATACTCTTCCCAACGAGCTCATCTAGCTTGACTGTACAATTTTTGGTTCATGCTCATTGATTTGGTGCCTATTTTCTCTTTTTCTAGACATAACTTCATCATTTCACATGCAAAAGTTACACATTCTATCTCATGCCATGTAATGACTACTTTTTAAAAATTGTTGGTAGTTAGGATCTAAGATTCCAAATACAATACTTTGGAACTATTCAAAACCATTCAAAATAATAAAATCTCAAAACAACTCGATTCTATATTTCCATTAAACAAAGGGGGCATGCAATGATGTGGCAATGATGGAGAAACACTTTCCTCCACTATGCAAATATCTAAATAAAGAAAGGATTTGAAACAGATAGAAAAGAACGTCATCCAGATAAGCCTTATACCGCTGACAGCTCCTCTATATGAAGATTTTGAAGTTGGCAGCCTCAAAAAGCAAGAATCCCACATCAGAAAGTACTCAATACACATCTGCAAGCAATAAAGAAAGCTAAGTCTTGTCTTAGGATAGCATTCAATAACTGAACTGCTGACACCACAGATGCACAGAGGCCTCCCTCTACCTGGGGACAGAGAATATAAAGAAGCACATACCAAATCTTTGTGTCATCAAGTTTTGTTGAAAGTCGAAGCCCCACATGTCGTTCATGAGAGAACAATGAGTCAGTCAGTTAAAAGTTAAGATCCAACTACTCCCTTTTTCTCCCAATATATAGAAGGCTGGAGAAGCATGGTTAGATCACGAGAACTTCTTGTATCTGACTGATATTTTGGACATTTTGAAGCATTCATTTTATTTCTTACAACAAAAGCAACAAGATAGAAATGGAACCGCAACGTAGCAAAACATTTCTCAAGCAAATAGATACAGCATGTGCTATTGGAATTCCAATTAACTCGGGAGTATACTCCAAGGACAGATTTCCTAGAGGACTTTTACTTCATCCTGCTGGGCAAAATAGTGCTATAACTTCTCCGTCCGATGAATATCTCAAAATCAGAAACAGTAAGTATTCTGTCCTTTTTGGGGTCATCATGGACTCAATAAGAATTTAGTGTTCCATTAATCATAATACTAAATTCCGGCTTTGCGTGGAATTGCAGGTAAAGCAGAATCCGTAATTCTTAGGATGAAAAAACTTGGAGAATGGATGCATAATTTTACACAAGGCGTCCGAGAACATGGTAAATCCTTAAACTGGCTCATTTTATAGTATTTGTGATGAGATACAGTGTCTTAATCCATTATTTTACCTTCTCATCCATCAATATGTAATACAAAACTCAAGCAGAATTGATTGTATTTTTTTTATCCACAAGAAATTGTCTTGCTTTAGGCCTAATGTTCTTCCACGTTTCTATCCCTGCAGTGAAATTAGGACCCACGTTAACAGAAACTTTAAAGGGTAAGTTGAGGCTGGGGGCAAGAATCCTTCAGGTGGGCGGTGTGGAAAAGGTTTTCAAGCAGAATTTCAATGTTCGTAGTGAAGAAAAGCTTTTAAAGGCTTCTCAATGCTATCTATCAACGACATCTGGGCCGATAGCAGGTCTCTTGTTTATTTCCACTGATAAAATTGCCTTCTGCAGTGAGAGATCAATTAAAGTCTCTTCTCAAACTGGAAACCTGCTAAAAATACATTACAAGGTACAAATCTGCTTGCATTTGTCATGTCTAGATTCCCAAATTTTATTTCCCATCTTATCATAGAACATGAAAATCTAAAGAGGTTTCGGAAACCTTTCAGGTGATGATCCCTCGAGTCAAAGTAAAGAGAGCTTATGAAAGTGAAAATGCAAAGAAACCGAAGAGATCGGAAGATGTGCAAATAGTTACCAAAGACAACTTCGAGTTCTGGTTCATGGGATTTCTAAATCGTCAAAAGGCTTTCAAGTATTTACAGCAGACAACCTCTCAAGCCCCTTTGGTAGCAGATACAGACGCAAGGCCATGGCTGCTCTCAGACTAGAAGCTAAACATACAGTCACAATGTATCTGTACATTTTTGTAATATAACCTGTTTATGCCCCTGCAAAGCCAAATTTTGAGCATATGTAAATTAGCTAAACATGCCATCAGAGTAGGAAAAGACACTCTTTTGTATGACAGTGGATTCAGTACTGATTTGGCTGAATTCTTCTAGCTATAATATATTGTATCTAATGCAATTTCCTAACTATTTCTTATCTAAACTCACAATGCGTCCATTGACAAATCCAATTCAAATTTACAGAACTAAAGCGCATAAAAATTGTGTACAGGAAAGCAATTTATTCCTTGAGTAATAAGAATGTTCCCAGCAGTAGTTATTGAAGCAACTTGAGTTCACGACGCTCTTCCGATCTCAAAGAAATTCAATTTGTCTTACAGATATGAACCCAATTTCATGTGCTTCACTGTAAAATGCAAAATAGAAGCTTGAGCAGAGGCTTGGTTCATACTTTTAAGCTGAAGTGGTTTCAACTGTACATTCTAGAATGGTTGAGCATAAACTTGTCCAAACTCTGTCAGATGTAGAATGCTTCATTACCATGTTTGTCGCTTGAGCTTTGAACCTATGAGACAACCTATTAGCTTGGCAAGCCAATTGCTGAACATAAACTCAACAATGTTTATTCATCCAAGATCATCAATCTGGAGCTCTTTTTCTGGGCTATAACTTCATCAATTTAGCAGCTATACTGACAACTTATCGTTCCATGTGAAGTTTGTCACTATGTTATGTTGAGGGCACTATAAAGTATTTCTGTAGTCATATAGAGCCTAGTAAGTATCATCACATTTCAAAGGGGAAGTCTGAAAATTTTGAATTAGGATTTTAAGGTTCATTGATGAAATCCTGAGAAAGAAAAGTTTGATAAGGGTGTGATATGATTAAGGTGTATTAGGTTGATGTTTCTTTAACAATTCTTGATAGTTAACTAGGTTTAAACATTCCAAATAAACAATCTAGATAATAAATCCTGAAACAAGAGCGATATGGAATGATTTGGCAATGGTAAGGAGATCCTCTCCCCCACTATGAAAATAAAGAATTGGAAACAACATGCCTCTACACCGGCAATGATAGCAGATAAAAGAAAAGATTTGAGAAAAGAAAGTGGAAAAGTATGGTTATCCAGATAAAATTTTAGACCACTAAGTATTCCTGTGAATAAAGATTTGTGCGTTGGAAGCGTCACAAAGTAAACATGCCGCGTTGGAACGCATGGATTACACATCTGCATACAATAAAGAAACCATTTTCTTTGTGTTCAGAAATGAAGATAGGATTGAAAAGCAACTCAACCATATTAACCCCCAACCCCATTCATCGGGACACAGAGAAAGCCCATCTGACCTAACCATAATATGCTTTGTCAAAACCCCACATTCTTTTTTATGAGACCGAGATGAGTCATGCTGGTAAAAGCTAAGATTCAATATAAAAAGTGTAAAGAAGTGTGGTTGAATTACAGAAAGCTTCTTGTACCTGACCGATCTTTAGTGTTTGAGAACATCCCTAAGCACTCAGTTCATTGCTTACAACCAAAGAAAGAAGGTAGAGATGGAACCACATCACAGAAGATCAGCAGTTCTTGAAAAATTAGATAAGAAATATGCTACTGGAATCCCAATCAGCTCGAAAGCATACTCCATGGACAGATCTCCCGGAGGACTTGTACCTGCCCCTGTTAGCCAATACAGCATTGTGCCATCTCCTTCCAGTGAAAACTTCAAAATCAGACAGAGTGAGTATATTTTCTATCTGCATAAATTAGCAAGAATTTTTAGTTTCATTTATCACAATACTAAAGTTAACGCCTTGTGGATTTTTTCGGGACTGCAGGTCGACTAAACTCAGTAATTCGGAAGGTGGATAAAATCAGAGAATGGATGGACAATATCACACAAGGAATCGTAAAGCCTTAACCTAGCTTATTTTATAGTAGCAGCGGTTAGCCCAACTGGAAACAGATATCTTATGTAGTACATTAAGAATGGAATAGAAGTTCTCAAACAACTGTTCATTTGGGGTTTGTCTTTTTCATTTTCCTGAATTGGAAATCTATGTTCTGACTTGAGCTTTCGCTTTTACTTCTATCCCTGCAGTGAAGTTGGGACCAAAATTAACTGAAACTTTGAAAGGGAAATTGAGGCTGGGAGCAAGAATCCTTCAGGTAGGAGGTGTGGAAAAAGTTTTCAGGCAGAATTTCAATGTTAGTAATGGTGAAAAGCTTTTAAAGGCTTCTCAATGCTATATAACAACGACGGCCGGGCCAATAGCAGGCATTCTGTTTATTTCCACTCATAAGATTGCCTTCTGCAGTGAGAAACCAATTAAACTCTCTTCTCCATCCGGAAAACTACTTAAAATACATTACAAGGTGCATATCTGCTTCTATTTCTTGTGTTCTGCATCTCAATTTCCATCTCTTAGAAAATGAAAATTTAACTGGTCTTAAAACCTTGCAGGTTATGATCCCTCTAGCGAAAATAAAGAGAGCCAACGAAAGTGAAAATGCTAAAAAAACAAAGCAAAAGTACGTGGAAATATTTACCAAAGACAGTTTTGAGTTCTGGTTCATGGGTTTCCTAAATCGCCAAAAAGCTGTCAAGTATCTGCAGCAGGCAATCTCTCAAGCTCCATCAGTAGCACATAGGGATCCATGGATGATCTCTCAGTAGAAGCTACATATACAATTAAAAGAAGTCTTAAAATTTTGTAACTATAAACTGTTTATGCTCCTTGACAGCCAAATTATGAGCGCATGTACATAAGCCAACACATACCATTAAAGAACGACAGTTTTGGAATGATAAAAATGGATTATGTACTGAATTGGCTCAATCTTTAAGCTGCTGTACGTTATATATACAGTATATTAACCTAATTATTTCTCTTACAAACTTGATGTGTCTACCAACAGATCCTATTACAAATATACCGAATAACATTGTATATAAATGCAAATAGAAATTGGAGTTAAATAAATAAATGATGTTTTAAGCATTAGCTATTGCAGCAACTTTATTTTGCCCTTTAACTTATCAACGATATTGGTCATTGGTCGAGATGGATTTCCTACAATGTCAGCAATCTGTGCTGGGACTAGAGCATGTTGAGCAGCAATCTTTTAGCATTTGCTTCTCTCATGTACATATACAGGTAAAATTCCAAGAGCTTTACATTAAAATGCAGCACTTGAGATGAGACTTGGTTCATCCTGCCAAACCAAAGTCGTTATTAACTCAAGGTTTAAGTAGTTTATTTTATTACATATAATGACTTCTAGTAATGTCGTTTTAGGATTTGACATGACATCCATTCCTTTCTTGGTCATACATCACTTGCAAAGATGCAGGACCTGCAGGTGTTAGCATTAACTTATTTCATAGCTTACAGTTAATGTTTTTATTGTTCCAAAGTAATACCTCGAGTCTTGAGCCAGAATGGCTGCAAGATTACTTAAAGCATACGAAATTCCAAAAATACTGTCTACTTAGGAATCATGTACTGTGACACCACACAGAGGATGCTTGAATCAGTCCTTCTAAAGAGAGCTAACCTCTCTCTTATAGAGTGGTAAAGTGCCACATAACCCCCCGTTATTGGGGAATCAAGGTGCGGGTCCCCCGATTTCCTAATAACAGGGGGCCATGTGGTATTTTACCACTCCATAAGGGAGATGTGAGCTCTCCTTAGAATTTTGCATGCTTGAATATCAATGTTCTCATTTAGGTCCACATTTCCAATCTCTTCTCTGGTGACTCCTATAGGGTAACTAACCTTGTACTTGCCCCGACGAAGGATATATTTCCCTGTCCAAATTTTGCTCAGTAAGCTCAATCATATTGATTAAATATCGATACTTTGAAGTTCATCAAAAATAATGCAAAACATGGCGGGTTGAGAGCTCAACGCTGTCATGTCTTCATTTATTCAAACTAATCCTCTTGGCGTTAAATGCACTGTGTACCAGGTCATTCTTAATGACCTCAATGTATTATACTCGTTCCAAGAACATCCATATGAAGCTCTTTCCTGGAGTCATGCAGAGTTGTAAACAATTTTAGATAATAAAATCCCAAAAAAACACAAGAGGGATATGGGATGACTTAGCAATGATGGAATCACATGCCTTTACACCTGCAACAATCATCAATTAAAGAAAAATATTTGGAAAAGAAAGTGCAAAAGAATGGTTATCCGGATGGACCTTTTGACCCCCGAGTGTTCTGATTATTAAAGATTTGGTCAGAAAGCATACATGCCACCTCAGAAAGCATGGATTACACATCTGCATACAGTAAAGAAACCAATGTCTGTGTCACAAGAATTTAAGATAGGATTGCATACTGCTGAACTCAAAGTCTCAAGCATAGTAAGTTTTGTCAAAAACCCCACATCCTTTTGATGATGCAGAGACAAGTCATGCAGTTAAAGGTTAATCCATAATATAATACAATACTCATTTCCTTGAATGCTACATATGCATCCCTTTCTCCACAAAACTGTTAATGACAGCATCACATCCAACTATTGTTGAATACAATTACAAGTGTAAGTGAAAACTATATGTGTTAAATTTACAGCCATAACAAAAACCATTGATCAATTCAGTGTTTGGTAGATCGGACTATCTAGTTTTCTGGGACATTGATGTTTATGCTTCATTTCTTCTCACAGTTACATGTCAAGCCTGTCTTGATGTGAAGAAATCTTCCGCCTGAAGGTTGAATGAAAGAATAATTGCGTCCCTGCCCAGATGTCTATCAAGGTAAAGTATGTGAAAATTCTTTGGACAACTGACACAACCTTGTATACGTCTTAATGCTAGCTCGTATTCAAGTTCCATCTCCAAAGTCATGTATTAAACAATCTAAACCAGTGTTACATTCTACTTCTTTCATATGCAGAACAAGCATACCAACAACTTCATGGACCCACTCGTCATGGGAACCCAACCTATCTCCTGCAGCAAAACTGCAGATTTGATTCCTTGCCTCAATCCAACTTCTTCCTGACTCTTTCTTCTTCACCACTCTTCTCATTAATTTCCTCATTTTTGCAGAATCTCCCCACTTACCATCAGATGCGTATATGTTTGACAACATCATATATGTCCCTGCAACATTCGGCTGCAAATCTAAAACCTTATTTGCTGCTAATTTCCCCAACTCTGCAAGTTCATGCAATTTACAAGCTCCGAGAAATGCTCCCCAAACAGACTCATCAGGCATGAATGGCATAGATTCTATCAGCTCGTAAGCTTCCTTTACTCGCCCAGCACGTCCAAGCAAATCCACAATGCAGCCGTAAGTATCTTGATCAGGGATCATATTGTAATCACCGACCATGGAATTGAAATACCTTAGACCCTCATCAACAAGTCCAGCATGGCTACATGCATTCAGAACTGCCACAAACACGATTCTATCAGGCCTCATTCCAGAATGGATCATCTGATCAAAAAGTTCAACGGCTTCTTTTCCATACCCATGGCTACCATATCCAGTCAGCATAGAGGTCCATGAAACAATATTCTTAGTTGGCACTAAATTGAAAATCTTGACTGAATTTTTAATGCAACCACATTTCGCATACATATCTATCAAAGCATTAGCCACTGCAGACTCACTTTCAAGGCCTTTTCTTAAAATTTTACCATGAACCTGTTCCCCAAAACTTAACACTGCCACATTGGACGCAGCTGCTATAACACTAGTGAATGTAAAGCAATTTGGTGAGATACCTTTAGACTCCATAAGAGAGTAGTAGTTGAGAGACTCGTATGGATCAGACTTTTCCTGTCCAGCAATTAAAATGAGATCGGAAGAGGTTATGTCTCTCTCTGGCATTCCATGGAAACATCTTACTGCTTCACTGAGATTACTACAGTTACAATACATATCTAATATTGAATTCATTACGGGAATATTGGATTCAAATCCATGCTTCACCACAGCAGCATGTATCTGCTCACCATAAATATGTGATCCGACTGAGGCACAAGCTCTAACTGCAATTGAAAAGCTAAACGGATTAGGTTCAGCTTCCTCCTGTTAACATAGAAGCAGCAGAAGATAAGACTAAATTTTGGTCAAATCTAATACCACATTGGAGTGCATTGCATTCATCAACTCCATGGACTTGAAATCAGTAGGAAAGCGTAGAGCACAAACAGATCTAGTTTAATAACTTTCAAGTGAAAACACATTAAAATAAGAAATCATTCCATTGAGGATAGTAGCATTGTGTCAATGTAAATGGTCCATAGAAGAACTGATAGTACATACTGTCTAGCAACAACTGAGACTTTCTATAGGCGACATTGATGTCCGTGAATTCAATTGATTGAATTGTGTCAATGTAAATGGCCTATATAAGAACTGACAGCTAACTTACTCTCGATCTAACAACGAAGACTCTCTATAGGCAACATTGATGTCCATGAATTCAACTGATTACGTTGTCATTTGGATCCCCTGCCCAATAAGTATGCACAAGATTGTAGTGATCATAGGATTAAAACCAAAATACCAACTTCTTTCACTTATGTGACTAACTTTTGTTTGGCAAATACAGCAGGGTACTTCTCAATGTTCCATGGATCTAGCATGTAAAATCTAAGCAACTAAGGACCTGTTGGGCATCCGATTCTAGTTGATTTCAGTAACAATTGGTTTTATAATTCAAATTCATGCATGTGGAAGAGCCAAAAATTGGCATCTTTAGTTCATGAACTTGAGTTACATAATCAATAAGAGGTGTAAATTTTTTTATGCTTCCACGTGTGCATGAAGTAGAATTATAACATCAACGACAATTGGATGCTAAATGGACTGCATGTGCAATACATATAATTTAGTAATATGTTCCAATAGGTGCAAAATACCGAGTAGAGGACCTCAAAGCTCCAAAAGGGGTGCAGTGCAACAGTATTTTGTATTTTTCAGCAAGTAGATAATATCTATGGTAATACAATGTCACATACTAACCAATAACATTTGCCTGAAAATTTGAAGACCACCATAGCCATTGCCCTTGTGTGTGTAACCAGCTATCAATGTGGTCCAAGATACTGCATTCTTTACGGTTATCTCGTTGAAAACCATTAATGCTTCCTCCATACCATAAGAACACGAAGCATACACGTCCATGAGAGCATTATCAACATACAAACTCCCATTCATGCTATACTTAAGTGCCAAACCATGAGTTAGTGCACCACAAGACAGCGAGTTCATGCCTTTACAAGCCTTAAGCACACTAGATACCGTGAACTCATTGGGTTGCACATTGACACCGTTCCTCATCATCTCGCAGAAAGTTGTCCACCCACGGTTATATAGATTGCAAGAGGTATAGCCATTGATCATAGCAGACCAAACAACCACATCTCGTTCAGGCATTTCATCAAACAGTGAACGGGCTTCTCTGACCAAGCCCTTCTCAAAATACGACTTAATGAGGTCAGTAGCTAAGACTAGGGGACGTTTGGCTACAAATGGTGGGTTCAGATGGATTTGTGAATTTTGAGGCAGATTAAGAGAATTTATGATAGTTTGAGGAATTTGACTGTAACCTGCTACTTTTCTTGTAGTCATTTATTATGCATTGTGTAGTACGTACGTACAGAAGGAAAATTTGATGGTTTCTTGGAAGAAATTTTGATTACAGAGACCGCTCAAGAAGCGGCAACGGCAAGAAATCGGTTGGAAGGTAAAACAAAAAATAAAGAAATTGTTATGGAAGAGAATAATGACAGATACATAGATACAAAAGACTGAAATAGCAATAAATTTTCTAGAGAGAGAAAGAGAGTCACCCTGGGATGTGGCAGAGTACTCTCCCTAGCACAATCCCTCAATCTTTAAGAGCATTTTTAATGACAAGAGTAGAGGTGGAAGTGACAGGGGAGAGAAATTGTGAGAAAATAATTATTTAAATTGAATAAGTTGGTGAAAAGAAATATACATAAAAAAAGCAAAAAAGTGAAAAAGGGGAGGGAGATAAATAGAAATTTAAAAATAATATAAAATAGTAGTAGAGAAGGTGGATATGAAGGTGTGGTTTTAGACCTTGAGGTTGATATTATGAGAGAAAAGTGAAGATAAAGTGATATAAATAAGAGGAAAATAATTAAAAGAAAAAAGAAAATTAAAAGAAAATAGGAAACATATGAGATCTATTTTTTTTTGTGTGTAGGACCTTTTGAGGAGGACCTCTCTCACTGGAGATGCTCTAATGTGATGTTGTCACATGACATAGTATTCTCCTTGAGACGAGAGTAACTCTCTCCTTGGAAAGACTAGAAATAACAAAGCACTTAAAAGATAATTTATTCATCACTAGGACACCTTGTTTAGACCGCGTTAAATCACAAATTCACTTTTATACTTACACGTATGGACGGCCATTATTCAAGGTTAAACAGTGGCGGAGGCACTATTTTTTAGCTGAACTTTTTTTTAATGTATTAATTCTTTTCTCCCACTTCATAATTAATTTATTTTTTAACAAAATTTGTATTATATTTTTCTCGAAAGTTATTGAACATGAGTATCAAATCGAAACTCCTAACAAAAGCTTTAATTTGAGATAATATGTAAGATCTAACTATGAGCATAGCATCTATAAAAAGCTTCCAAAGACTAAAGAAAATGAAAAATTCTATAGAGACATGAAAAGAGAATATTATTGAGTGACATTCTTATATGACACACGTATATTGAATGATGAAAAAGTAGCAATATAATCATCACCCAATGAATGTGTGACATGTGAGAATGTCACCTAATAATGTCTCATTTTCATGTCCCCCTATAATTGTTCAAAGAAAATTGTTACTTTCATTTTTAAAATTTTCGTGAGTACCGTAATTTTGCAAACTTCATTCAACTAAATCCCAATAATAATATATACAGTATTCTAATTTAATTCAATGTAGTCTTTAGTGATTAATTTCTATGGTTGCTCTTCACAAACAATTCAATCTTATCAATTTAGTATAATTATTAAATCTAAATATTTTCAAGCCAACAACTATATTTTTCAATCAAATTTCCAACTCGATTTTCCTTGTTTCCCCATTTTTACCTAACAATGTTTACATGTTCACTTATCCACTTTCCTAGTCATTTTATTCTTCCTAGCTATAGTAAATCAAGAATTTTGAGGCCGTATTTGAACGTTTCATCTTTCTTTTACTAATTCGTGGAATTATTGTTATTATTATTTTTGATGTCCGTTTTGAAATTGAGAATATGATCATATCAATTATTGTTTCTTTTGGATAATTAACATTTATCTTTTCATATTGTTTAATGAAAACTTCACTTTAAGGCAAAATAACATTACTAAAATCTGGGTTGTGCATACCCATGGCTAAATGTCGGGCTCCGCCACCAAGGTTAACTGTGTTTAGTTTAGTAATTCAATTTATAAACAACTTAATTTATAAATGATCATTTAACACCATTCCATTGAGTATTTGAGTTTAAATTTTATTCGTATGACATCTTTTATTGGTTTACAATTTTTAAAAAGGCAACTTTTTACTTTTTTTTAAAAAGACAAGCCAATAAAATCACGACACGTAACAAAAATTTAAACTAACCTAATTTTAATTTAAAATAGTTGTCAAACACATTAATTATGTTATAACATCAGGTAAACAAGTCTCTGGTGAGTTAAATGAGGAATTTGCATAATCGATCCCAATCTTTATCCTTTTTTTTTTGTCTTGAACTTTTTTACTCGATGATCTCATCTCAGACATTTTGTTTTCTTGATCATCAGCTCAGACTTTTTGTTTTCTTGCACCCTTAGAAAATCTTTAATAAAATAATGTTGACAGCGTATATGCGGTAAGAAATATTGATATTACATTTAATTTGCGAATAGATAAATGAAAGACATAGATAGTTTCAAAAAATAGAAAATTCACTAACTTATTATGTATCGCATCTTGGAACCCTCGCATTTGATTCAAGTTGCTAATATTGGTGTTGCACGCTTTACTGGCCTGGCCAGGGCCCTACAATGGGTTCGCTGACTCAAAGAAAATTATAAAGGGCTTAGCTGTGTATTATAAGGCTTAACCATATAATGGCGTTTGACTCTACTACTGGCACACTTGTTTAGTGCTCCACGTAGCCCCTTGAAGAAATGGTTCTTTTGACAAATATTAATCTTAGTTAAATAACACTTATATTGTCACGCTTCTGTTACTTTACTAATATTATTGAGTGTTTTCTTGTACTTAGTGGTGGAAATTCTTCTTTGCTTTATCGAATTATAATACTAAAACGGGACGAGACGTGCCAAACTAAAAGAGTCGTTGTAATATTTCTATGTAGTTTTATTCTTCATTAAGTGAAAACGATAATAAAGTAACTTTAAAGTAAGTTACCAAATACCTTTGCCTTCATATGAGAATACTTATAAGCTTTCCATATTCTACTTAGTTGAGTCGGCTTCTTATCTTATCATTTGTTTTGCACACATAATTTAAAATAGGATGTAAGACACACACAAAAGCTACATTAATAAGTACTTTTATTACCTAACCGGTTGAGACAAAGGATTAGAAACCTTTTGCATGGAAAAATAGGCTTCCAATACATACAAAAGTATTCCTTACACCCTTATATTACATGCTAAGTGTTCTCTACATATGTATATGCATATGCTCATATTTATTCTTATAACTAGTATCATCTTGGTAAACTACTACGCTAAGTGAAAAACATTGGTTTATCCACCATAAACTTACCATAATAAAGGTAGGCATGAGTGTAAACACAATAAATATTAAGTTCATCTGTAGTTCCTAAATACATGAAGAAGTGCGGGGCATCTTCATAATAGCTCCAGAGGTCCGTCTCTATTACTTGCGATATCCTTCTCCTGATCGAGTTTACATTCAACGCCTTGACTTGCCTTTCATAAATCTTTCAAATGAACGTATACAAGAAAGATTATAAAACGGGATAAGTGCAATATACTCAGTGAGTAACACAACATTTTGATTTGCCCCTTTTGTTACAAGAAACCATTTTAAACCACAAGTCCAAAGAACATGAGATGCACAAACCTTAAAATGCACGAAAGGGCCCGATCACTAGATTACTTACTACTCGCAGCATGCAATCAAACCATCCAATGCCAATTTGATTATGGCAATACAACATTAAGTGGATCCACATCCAATTCCGTTTGATCCTTACCGGAATCCAAAGCAAAGAGCATTACAAATACAAAGCAAATACCATATTAATCATCCATATCTTAAAATCATTAGATAGCTCATAGTATAGAAACAAAGCAAAACAAAGCCAATACAAGACGGATAGAGTAACACTAATGATATAAATGTAATAAAACACTTTGTTTCTTATCATGACAATGCATCAAAACACAAGCTCTTGTTTAAAATTCATGCATGCTAAAGGAAATCAAAACATCGGTTACTCACCTTTTGTCTTATTTTCCTTCAAGACTCTTGGATGATTCTAAGTGGAAAAATACCCTCAAAACCTTGATATTTTTCAAGCAAAGTGTTGTTCTAAGCGAGGATTCTATCTATATAATGGTTGGGCTTTTTTCCAAGTGTAAAATGAGTATTTTTGGGGCTTTTGCATGATGTTCTAGGACTCTCCCTATTTATAGACGAATTTCTTGGTTATTTTAAAGAAAAATCTTAGATTCCACATATGAGAAAGTGGCCAATTGTCCCTAGATAATTTTGTGATTAGCCAATAGAAGGAGGTCCAATTGAAAACTTAAGAATTTTCCTTGCCAACAAGAGTGCCAAGTGTTTCCTAGTTTTGTTCATGTGATTATTTTCTAATGGTCCAAGTGTTTTCATAAGGTTTATACATTTATTGTTTATGGAGTCTCTCTACTTAATGTGCTTCTACAATTAGGCCATTATGTTTTCGAATTACTAATTAAGCATCATATTTTTGTTTTAGGCATTCTTTTAAACCAAACTCACTAATCGATTGAACTTAGGAATTCTTTTGGAGAACTTTTCTAACCGATTAAGGTAATTGATACAAATTCAAGTAGTTATTCTATCAGTGTCATACTAGAGCATTCAATCAACTAACCGATTGCAAAATGTACTAACCGATTGTCATAGTTGATGTAACTCGAGGAATGATTCAATTAGCATCCAAAACACCACTATGGTATTCTAGAAATTTTATGGAGTGGTACATATATGGCTTAGTAGCATATTTAAGAATTCTAAATACCGATAGCATCATTTAGTCGTAAAGTTAAACAAAACATGAATAAAATACACAAAAGGAAATTAAATTATCACAAATAATATTAAGAATGAACATGAAATTATGGTTTAAATAAATAGTGTAGTGGTTAAGATATTCACATTATGTACAGAAGGTTTCAGGTTCAAACCACACCCATTCCTTTCATATTTCCCTTCCCCTCCTTGGTTCCCCTTGTATTAAATTAAAAAAAAAAAAGACAAAAAGAAAAAAAGAATTAACCTCAAATTCATATGTTAACACTCCCTAACCGATTTCTTTCTTGGGTAAAAATTGTTACCGGTGATCAAGGATCAACTATCAAAATACAAAAGAATGTAAACATCGAGGACCGCAAATGCAATGTTATCCAACCGAAATGCTACCTACCATTTTTCATCCCTTCAAGTATTTCCCGCTGACTTTGACATCCAAACAGACCAAACCTTTGAATTAGAGGCTGATGACCGCGTGGGAGAACACGAAAATCACCAACTTTCAACGCTCATTGTGGTATATATAAATCAGCATTTCTAATAAGTCAAATCTGACTCTTTATATAGAGTTTAACTGTAAATAGAAGCTAGCTAAATGTATTAGAAATCAAAATATACTGTCACAATATTAAATATATTTTTTGACTTTTTAAAGAATAGTCTAATAAAATGATATCAAATGATAATTAGACTTTAATTAGTAGGCCGCATGTGTGCCGCAAGTATTGACGTGCATGGAAGGCGGACTCAAAAAGCTAGATTTTGACATTACAATCTTACTTTTCTTAAAAGCATGGATTATTTCCAAAGTGTAAAATTTTGATAAGGAGATAGATAAGACTCATATTAATAAGATAGATGACGTATGTGACGAAAATATAACAAAAGCGGCCTCTTGTTAGTAGGGCTCAGGGGGGTCCTTTTTGTTAGATTTCCGTTACGTAAGCCATAAGACTCTTTAATAGGAGATAGATAAGGCTTTATAACCGGATTGTCAAAGTGTGTGTGTATATATATAGTGCTTGTTAATCCCCAAAAAATAACATAAATAAGTGACATTTTCACTTTTCACAAGACCAATTCTAAAGAGACATAAAAAATAATATAAATAAGTGACACAAGACCAATTTTAAGGAGACATAAAAAAATAATATAAATAAGTGGCAATTTCACCTTTCACAATTTCATTAAGTGATTATCACACGGTTATTTTTTCATTTTACAATAAAAGTATGTCATATCTACAATATGACTTATTTACCTCTCATTTTTATGTCTTTCTAGAATTTTTGTAATCTCATTATATGATTTTTTTTTTGAAAAAGAAAAAGTTAAAGAGAATTGTTATTTGTACGTACAAAATTTGTTCACGTTTTTTATAAATTTACACACAACTTTAAAAAATTTTTCCCCTATAAGAGCATCTCTAATATATAATTATAGCCATGTCATAAACTAATAATTGACAAAAAAATGTTTTTTGACACATTAAGGGTCTGTTTGGCATTGATTATAAACCAAATGGTTTATAACACATTTTGAATTTTAAATTCTTGAGACACTTGTCAAATTCTCTCATTGACACATCACCCCCAAAACACATTAAATAACAACTTTTTAAAATTTAACCAATCAAAATAAGCCATGTGTCTTCAAAATTTAACAATTCAAAATGTATTATAAACTATTTAGTTTATAATTAATGTCAAACGGACCCTAAATATTTGACATTGCCATGAAAAATATCATATTTATAATAATATCAAGAAAAAAATTTCTCTTTCTTTCTTTTTTCAAAATTCTTAATAATAATTTAATAAATATATAATGTTTTACACATATACAATTAAAACATTTCACTTTCACTTTGTTGGAGAGGTTCCTAGGGGAAAAAGGGAAAGAGAGAAGGCATGAACTGTTTAGTAACGGCTATAAAACGCATTGAATGCAAATTTCCTTCTTACGCTTATTTATGCACTTGCCCATTACTGGCAGCTGGCAAATTAAATGCTCTCTCTCTCTCTCTCTCTCTCTCTAGAATTCTCGTCTTGTATATGCAGCGGCCGCAGCGGCCGCATTTGGACTATTAACGGAGATTTTTAGAGTCAAAAGCTTGCATGTAAATCTGGCCTTCATTCCCATGTTTCCTATTTGGTTTTTCATTCTTAATTAAAGGTTCACTATCTGCACAAGAAAAGAAACCCTGTATTCCAATGCTGGAATTCCTCTGTTAAGTGAAAATAATGGAAAATCGAAAATCTTGATTTCAGAGTGATTTGATCGTGTTCTTCTGTTTATAGTGAGATGGGTTTATCCGAGATATGTTTAATCGTGATTTTTCTTGGATTTTCTGGGCAATCTGTTGTTGTAGATTCTCAGAACTTGAGTTGCAATCCGGATGACAAGAAAGCATTGGAGGGTTTCTTCAACGGGTTGGAGCAGCCAGGTATTGAAGGATGGGATTTTAGTTCATCTTCGTCCAATTGCTGTAATTGGGTAGGAATCACTTGTGGGAATGACTCATTCAGTTCTGGTCGAGTTGTAAAATTGGAGCTTGCAAGAAAAAGACTTGCAGGAAGAATTTCTGAATCTTTGGGCAATTTGGAGAAACTAAAAACCCTTAATCTCTCCCACAATTTCCTCAAAGGGCTTATTCCTGTCTCACTGTGGCATTTGCACAAGTTAGAAATTTTGGACATGGCCTACAATGAAATCGTTGGCTTCTTTCCAGACAGCATAAACCTGCCTTCCGTCAAAGTTGTAAACATTTCTGAAAATCGAGTTGAGGGTTCAGTTCCTGTAAACATATGTAGCAACTCATCCCAGATTTCGGCTCTGAATTTGGGAGTCAATAACTTGAGTGGAAATCTGCCTCCTGGAATTGGGAATTGTACTTCATTGGAGGATCTCTGTCTGCCTTCCAACTTTCTCTCTGGTGCCCTACCTGAAGATTTGTTTCGGCTGCCAAAGTTAACAAATTTGGCTCTTCAGGATAATCGATTTTCTGGGCAGCTCATTGGCCTTATTGGCGACCTTTCTAATCTTGTTCGTGTGGATTTATCGTTAAATGAATTTTCAGGAGAGTTGCCCGATGCTTTCCATAGGTTCGGAAACTTGAGATACTTTTCAGCTGAGTCAAATCATTTCACTGGTAAAATTCCACAATCTTTGGCAAATTCACCAACTATTACTTCTCTTAGTTTGAGAAATAATTCTTTGACTGGTGTAATTGATCTTAATTGTTCGGCTATGACTAATCTTGTTTCGCTTGATTTGGCTACAAATCGGTTCCATGGAAAGATTCCTGATAATCTGCCTTCTTGTCCACGACTGAGAACTATCAACTTTGCAAAGATCAACTTCACTGGCCAAGTCCCAGAAAGCTTCAAGAATTTTCAGAGTCTTTCTTCTCTTTCCCTCTCCAACTCCAGCATTTCCAACCTCACGGCGGCTCTTGAAATCTTGCAGCATTGTGAAAACCTGACTACTCTGGTTCTTACTTTGAATTTTCGCAATGAAGCAATGCCAACTCTTCCTAAACTGCAATTTCCTGGGCTCAAGGCCCTTGTTATTGCCAACTGCAGACTCACGGGTATTATTCCACAGTGGTTGAATGGCTGTGGAAAATTGCGACTGCTGGATTTGTCATGGAACCGGCTGGAAGGATCAATTCCACCTTGGTTCGGCAATTTCCAGTTTCTTTTCTACTTAGATTTGTCAAACAACTCTCTTACAGGGGAGATTCCAAAAGAACTAACTCAACTAGAGAGCCTCATCTCTGGTAATGTCTCATTGAAGGATCCATCCCTGGATTTCCCCTTTTTCCTGAAAAAGAACATTAGCCTTGAAGCTTTACCATATAAACAAATTTTAAGCTTTCCTCCCACACTGGAGCTTGGTAATAACCTTCTCACAGGACCAGTATGGCCAGAGTTTGGCCTTCTAAAAGGATTACATGTTTTGGATCTCAAATGCAACAATTTATCAGGATCCATCCCCAGTAGTCTGTCTGGTATGACGAGCATAGAAACTTTAGATTTATCCCACAACAGTTTGAATGGGACAATACCTCTTTCTTTAGAAAATCTCAGTTTTTTGTCAAAGTTCAGTGTTGCTTATAATCAACTACATGGGCCAATTCCTATAGGTGGTCAGTTCATTACTTTTTCAAACTCCAGTTTTGACGGAAACCCAGATCTTTGTGGTGAGCATGGTGCATATCCTTGTCGCGGTATTAATCAAGTTCCTGATCTGTCAGCACATGGATCAGGAAAATCAAGAGGTACTATTATTGCAATGGCTGTTGGAATTGGTATTGGAACTGTTTTCATTCTTACTCTCATCTCCTCGATTGTTCTCCGAGTATGTTTCTGGAAAGTTACTGATCCTGAAAAGCAGGATGCTGACACTGAGAATGATTTGGAAGAACTAAGTTCATCTAGTCTTGTTATACTTTTCCAGAACTCAGAATCTAACAGACCAATTTCACTTGGTGAACTTGTGAAGACTACTAATGATTTTGATCAATCAAATATCATTGGTTGTGGAGGCTTTGGTTTGGTCTACAAGGCCATCCTCCCTGATGGTAAGAGGGTTGCTATTAAACGGCTTTCTGGTGAATATGGTCAGATGGAGAGAGAGTTCCAAGCCGAGATAGAAACACTGTCGAGAGCTCAGCATCCAAACCTTGTTCATCTTCAGGGCTACTGCAAATACAAGAATGACAGGCTTCTGATATACTCTTATATGGAGAATGGTAGTCTTGATTACTGGCTTCATGAGAAAGTTGATGGACCTTTGTTCTTGGATTGGGATAAAAGGCTGCGGATTGCCCGAGGGTCAGCAAGAGCACTTGCTTATTTGCACCAATCCTGTGAACCTCATATCCTTCACCGAGACATAAAATCAAGCAATATCCTTTTAGATGAAAACTTTGAAGCTCGGCTGGCTGATTTTGGTCTTGCGAGGCTCATTTATTCTTATGACACTCATGTCTCGACCGATCTTGTTGGGACCATGGGCTACATCCCTCCTGAGTATGGCCAGGCCTCTGTTGCAACCTATAAGGGTGACGTGTATAGTTTTGGAGTCGTTCTCTTGGAGCTTCTAACAGGGAAGAGGCCAATGGACATGTGCAAACCAAAAGGATGCCGCGATTTGATCTCTTGGGTGACTCAAATGAAAAGTGAAAACCTGGAAAACGAAGTGTTCGATCCCCATATTTATGACAAAGAAATTGCTGAGGAAATGTTATGGGTTCTTGAGATCGCATGCCTCTGCTTAAGTGAGATCCCAAAGTTAAGGCCATGCACAGAGCAGTTAGTTTCTTGGCTTGAGAAGATTGATTCAACATCTAGCCTTTCATCAGAGAGTGGGAAATTGTTATCCTTCTCCTGACCGAATAAACTTTTGTATAACATTTACCATTTCTTCGTCAGCAAACGATATACTTCTCTATCGAATTTCACAATCTTGCACATATATATAACTGGTCTGGTGTATATACTTCAGTGCATTATTATTTCGATTGTAATCCTGAACTTGAAGGAGGTTTCTTATTCACAGCAATAATACAAACACCATGCCATTTCATGTATCCATTGTGTTTTCTTGATTCAGAACAAGCAACACATGCAAGTAAGGTTTCTATAACTTTGGGGGTGAGGTCTCATTTCAATCAATTTGCATGAGAACTTGTGGGAAATTCAACTTAATTTCGAGCTATCTCCAACTGTTTTTCAAAAGTTAAAAACTGCGTTTAGAAGCTGGCTAGAAGCTATTTTTGAACTTGTTTAGCTAGTTTTTATTTATTTCTTTTCTTTTCTTTTTTTACTTTTTATTTAGAAGAGTTTTTCTCACTTCTTTAGTAAATACTTTCTCAGGCCTTGTACGCTAGATTATTATTATTATTATTATTATTTTTTTTTTTTGGTGGGGTGGTTGGGGGGGAGTGTTTTTTTTAAAGACTGTATTGTATTGAAAAGTCAAATATTGTAGGTTAACTAAAATATATGGTTAAAATTGAGTTTAAAAAAATTTTCTAATTAAAAAAAAAAAAAACTCCATAAAGCTAGGTGAAATGTAGAAGCTATTCCATTAGAGCTACTCTCAAGTTGATTTGAAAAACTTCGTGCTTGTATAATTCAACTTGGATCCCAATGTATTTGTGCAATTTTCGCATAGACAGGTGCCAACATAATCATTATCATGTGAATTGACTTATGCTTGGTACTTACTTCTTTCTCAAAATTTGGATCAACGGTCTATTTTTCTACGCACTGATTTGACCTCAACATCAAATTGTTGGCCATAAGGTACTCCGTTTTCTAGAACGAATCGTGGCAATCAATCATCCACTTTACACCCAAGGCTATTTGACAACTATATCAAATTATAATCTAGATTATAATCTGTCATACAGCACCATTTCATTAGTTTCACATTTTTCAAAAAATCAAAAAGTAAAAGTCAAACCACAGTTGTTTACTTTTTTTAAAAAACCAATAAAATGATGTCACATAATAAATTATAATCCATATTATTATCCACATCTTAGTCAAACACTTATTTTGAATGTCCTATCATAATTGTCAAAAGTGTGGACTTATTGTGCCACATATGAAAAGGTTTGTTGTAATGTAATATTATGATAATACAATTGGTGTGGAATCAATCAAGAAATGAATACAATAAAATGGATTGAAGGAAAATTTGTGGAGGCTACTCCCACAAGATTGTGCTTTCAAACCTAACGTTGACAAAGAACAGGTTCGACTATATTCGAAACTTTGCATGCAAGTATTCTATACGACTTTCATGGTTGAATTCCACTATTTTGAAAGCTGGTTACCTATTGTTCAAAATGTCAAAGTTTTGACAATGAGATTTCATAAAATATTCTGTTTATGTGACACAAAAAATTGGCGTAATTAGTGGGTTATCTTGTATTAATTGTTTATTTGCTTCCAAGTCCACCGTTTGTATAAAAACAAACTAACACATGATAGCTAACTAGCTCATATTCACTTTTCCATATCAAAAATTACTCTCATGTTTGTGATCTTTTTACGTCATTTCATTATTACGAGCATATTGGTCATTCTAACATTCTTGTTTTGATTCTCTTTATCAATTTACATCATAATTTCACTTATTACTGAATAGACAACTACTTATTTATAACCATAAATTTTAAATGTCCATTAAATATACACTACTCATTTCATCTCATTATAATTTCTTATCATAATTCAATGTCAGACAACGAGAATCAAACATCCGTGAATCAAAAATAATATTTCCAATATTAGGAGCAAATGGAACGGGAAATTGTAAAAGGAAAAATGAGCTTTTGGCCCATACAATGGATGAGGTGGGGGCAAGGTTCTAAAAAACGTAAGGCATGGAAAAGTTTAAAAGTCAAGCATTGGGCTTAGACACGCCTAAGTGCACTAATACATGATAAAAACTAATTAATACGTGATAAATTATAAGGCATAGTGAAACGTGAAATCCAACTTTCGAGTATAAAAAACACATGTGTATCGCCTAATTGAGCTTTCTAGAACACCGCCCGGGGGGAAAATTTAGATTCCCCCCACATTGGAAATTTAAGGTTGTGTTCTCTTTGTGCTTTAGTTTTTTATTTTCATTTAAAAATTCATTTTGATTTTTCTATTTTGAGATTATTGTTTTGAGAAAATAAAACACGCGTTCTGTTTTCTATTTCAGAAAATCTATGTATATTATATAGAGGAATAGCCCCTTAAATGCTTTTGGGCGGGAACTTTTGGTTGCCAAATTAGATTTTTTTTTTCTTTTTTGCATTTATGGAAAGATGCAATTAATACTTGCAGTTGCATTGGAAATTCAAAATACTTACAGAAGTCCAAGGAAAACGCGTGAATTTGGGTCAATGTGTTCCTTTTCATCTTCCCTATTCCAGTAGCCGATTCTCTCTCTCTTCCATATTTTTTCCACTACCCAAAGCGTTAATTTCCACCATAGCTTCCCTCTTTAACTTCTGCTTCCACTTTGAAAGCCCACCAGTTAATGGCAAAATTGATGTAATATTGAGAATTGCCTATATCACTTTGCAATCAACATATACTTTTTATTAGCTTGAATTTCTACTTCCTATGTTGGCCAGATGTATAATATTCTTTTTTTCATTTAATTCCATGAAATCGGTTGCACTAATTCTGGCCATTGTTAGAAGCTTTTGGGATCGATTTGTAAACACAAAGCGATTAATCTCTCATGAAATTTCATCATCAACTCTTCCAATGGGCACATTCATAAGTCGGTTGTGGATTTTCGCTATTCTCACCGTTCACGATTATCGGGCATCAGCTCATGTGCTTCCGGCTACAACCATAATTTTCGCTAGAATAAAGGTATGTAATTTATGAAAACTACGGTTTTTTTTTTCTTTTGGGTTTTGCTTAAATTTTCTTGTGCCTGTATTTTTGGGTATTTCCCCGTGGAAAAAAAAAAGACTTTTTTGTAAAAGCCATGGTTAAAGTGTTCAAAGCAATTTTTATTCAGAGGGAAATTTCCGTGTGGATTTAATATCCATTTATCTTTCTTTCATATTTTTCTTGGATTATCTATTTCTTATCTTTATAAGTTCTACTGGAACTTGGTTGTCACTACACAGATTGATGAAAGCAACTTAGAAAGTGCAATTAAGGCAAAACATGGGAAAAGGAGGTGATATTGCAAAAAAGTAACTGCTTTGGCGTCATCATTGCATTTTTTTTTTTTCAACTATTGTAGGTATGTGGGAATCTCATTGCTTTTAATATTATATATCATATACGCATTTTGACTTCATGGAATCTAATCAGTTTTCTTGGTATAGGAGTGTTGAGTGTTTATTTATTTACTTTTTTTTGTTGGTGTAATTGTTCACAAACATCTTATTACTGCATTAGTATTTGTGATTGATGAAATTAGTCAATTTACCAAGTAATTCAAGTTATTAGAGATTCTACATTATCATATTTAATCTTTGGATTCCTATTTTGAAGCCATTATCATGATGCGGACCGATTAACTGTCATACTAATGGAATCTTAATTATCAACTTGACTTCATGGTTTTTTATTATCATTACTAACATTAAGCATGCTAAAAGGTGTACACTTTTTTGTTTTTGGAGAGAGGGGGGGCTAAAACGAAAATAGTATACCTGTCAAATTTCAAAGAAAGTTTTCAGTTACCCAAACATACTTGGTGATAACTTTTTCTTTTTCTTTTTCTTAAACATAAGCATTAAAGTACTTGATTGTACCATGTTGTGATGGCAGAAAATTAGTTCTTTTGTGGATTTTAAGCGAACTGATTGCATTGGCCATTGCATTTAGGGTGATGAAGTGGCTCTCAAAATGACTACAAGATTGCAATCACCAAATGCATCAAAGGGATTGTTATCTCAATTACTATTGAGGTTTTCACTTAACGAATATGTCACATACTGATGCAACAGACAGTTTGTATTTAACACTGTTAAACATTCCATTTTTTTTTTTTTGTGTATATTAGAATGTTCAATCTCTCATCACTATGTGTTTTGATTCAAAAACTATGACCATCAATGTTATTAGAGTGCAGAGTGGTGTAAAATTTTGTTAATTTGGCTTGTCTAGGGCTTAGTTATCACTCATACATCTCAAGAAATGTAAGCTAAGCTATATAGTCTTCTTCTTTTTAAGATCACTGCTTTAACCTCTAAATTCTTTCCAGTGAAATGTATTTGTTGATTCAAGTGTATATATTCTTTTCTTCTTTTGGGGTTAAATTGCAGAGTTTACTGTTTTTAGAATTGGTATGTGTGTATCATAAGCTACGTCAAGGGATTCTTATGTACTGTAAATTTCGAGCATTGGGTTTTGGCTATGCAATTTAGGGAGCGTTAGTATGTAACACGATTAAGTTTAGGTTCTTTTATCAATTTTGGGTTTTGTTAAATCCTTAGAAATTTATCCAAAGATCCTTGAGTATGTTTGGCTTATTCTTATTTATTTCTTTATGTATTCATTTGGAGGCTATGGAATATGTGAATTATTGTTGATGAAGTGATTAAAAACAAATCGGGAATACTTCTTCCATTTGGCAAGTGTATGTATTGATTTTTGAAATTGTCCAAGTACTAAGGGCATGTTCTCTCTACTGTTTTGATACCGTTTTTAGTTTTCAATTTTTTAAAATACCGAAAACACGTCTACTTTCATATTTTTAAAAACGAATTTTGAAAAATAAGGAATTTTTTAACAAAGAAAACAGAAAATGATAAAAAGTCGTTTTGAGAGTTTTTAATGAAGACACGATACAAAAATATGAAATCAAAAAGCCTAATTAGTAGGTGAATTTGCCTAAAAAGATGAATCAGTTAGTTGATCTCTTTTATTTTGTTAGTCAAATAATTTTGTATGATTTTTCTATGTAATAGATTATAAACTTAGTGGATTAAGTGAGATTTGTATTTCTTTTTATTATGAATACTGAATTCTATTTGTTTGATTTGCTACAGCGAGTGGCATCTACGAAAAAATAAATTATGAGCTATTACATGCTTGTACTGATTCGTTGGTTACATCCGTTGGTTACATTGTTTAATATTTTTTTATCAATCTATGTAGACATAATCTCTTGCTCTAAAAAATCCTCTCAGTGAAGAAAGTAAAACTGATAAAGGGTGCTAAGAAAAAAGGGGATGAGAATATTTGTTTTAATTCATTGATTGATCATTTGGGATAATTATTTGTTTGATTTATGACTAATTCCTTAATTACATTGTTTCCTTGAATATTTAAGTTTACATTAATGATGATTGATGATTTTTGGTTAATCTGGTATTAGCTTGGTATGCAAGAAATGATTTTTGGTATTAGCACGTGGGTTATCATATGCCAACACCATGGCAATCACTAGAAGGGCCTCATCCTGGTCAGTTTAATGGGAGTGTTTTTGGCTGAATAATAATTATATTTATGCATTGAATAGTATTTAAATATTTAATCAACATGAATGTTTAATAATGAAGCAAAACAGTTAGATAGACTAAAAAGATAATGTGCCGATAATTTATTCAAAAAATTCTTTTCATAATTTTTTTTAATAGAAGTAATTGATGTCAATTTTAATTAGGTGTGTGTGTGAAAGAGCACAATTTTGTAAATCTTCTAACATACTATTTCTATGTAAATTAAAACACTTACGACAAAATATGTTAACTATTAACAAATCAATTATAAAAATGCACGCAATACTAAGTTGATAGTGTAACATTTTCTATTCTTTATGTGCCTGTTGACTGAATGTTTAGTGTAGTAATATTTGCATAGACCTTTTTCCATTAACAATTTGCTGTTCCAAATTCCCTTTAAAAACCCTAAAATATCACATAATTGACTTGGTATAATTTTAGTGACATTTTGCTCTCAACTTGGTAAAGTGCATGGCTTTTCAAGCTTGACAACTTATGTTACGATTCAGGAACAGCTACATCTCGATGTGCAAAATTTGATCTCTGAAGGCCCAAAGTTCATGGCTTTACTAGGTAAGGGATGCGTTCAAAAGAATTAGCTAAGAATTGTCTTGGTCATGGCTTTTCCATGTGCTGCATCTTTTTGCTCTTCTTAAAAATCCTTCCCTATACTTAATTTCTAATTTTTGTTTTATTTATTTTTTTGCTCTTCTTGGTCATGGATTTCTATGCTTCTTGTCTTTTGTAGTTGTGTAAGGGGGTTTTTTTCTAAAACAATTCCAACAATGGTGGAGAGACTTGAGGCACAAAATTGCACTCAATTTGTTAGATTATCAGCCCGCAATAAATTTTGTCTTCTCAATCAAGATGGTACTTCTGCTCAAAAGATTCACATAGATTCTAGTTAGTCAATATTTTAATAGTTATTTTGTGCATTTGCTTTTATTAATTTGTGTTTTAAATTTATGTTTAATGTTTGATCTTGCAAATTATTTTGTTTTGATGCTATTTATGCCCAACTGTTAATATTTATTGCTATCATGAATGAGAAGGCTCAAGGAGCTTAGAAAGTGGTAAGCGGCAAAGAAATGTTACTGATGTGGTGGAAAATAGTTGCGATTACAAGGAAAATAGTTGCGATTATCAGTGTAACCAGAAGCAAAAGAAAAGAGCCAGGGTTAAAACCAATAATAAACCAAATGTGGAATCAAAATGTGATAGATTTTTTATGGTTGAAGGATTTAATTCTTCAGAATGTCGAGATAGTGAAACTAGTAATAATCATTTATTTTTTCTTATTTGTTATGATCGGTCTTAAGATTTTAATGAGCTATCTTTTCAAAAAAGTTTTTTTTTTTAGGATGTTCGAGCAGACTCAATATGGTGGTAACCTTTCTTCCGAAGCTTATGTGTTACCTAAACCAACTATATGTGTTCATTGTAGAGCCGTGAAATTTTATAAAGAAACTAAGGGATTTTGTTGCTCAAATGACAAATTTTTTTAAAAACAAACGATGTGCCAGAAGAGTTACATAAATTATTTACTTCAGATTCTCAAGAATATTTGAATTTTAGAAATATGATTCGAAGCTATAATTGCAATTTCTCTATGACATTATATGGTATGCACTATGATAAAGATTTATGTGTAAATTATAATGGTATCTATACATTTAGAATTCAAGGTCAAGTGTACCATTTTATAAATGAAATTATTCCATCAACCGATCATCCTTCTCATTTACAATTATACTTTTATGATACAGAAAATGAGGTGCACAATAGGTTAGCTCTTAGTGAATGGTTAGCTAAATCTGTTGTTATCAAACTTATGAATATCTTAAAGAAGAATCCTTACATAAAGTTTTTCCAAAGCTTAGGGAATATACCTAATTTAGAAAATCATTCTATCCGAATTCGTTGTAACCCATGTGTTGATCAAAGAAAATTTAATGCACCAAGTGATTCACAAGTTATAGTATGTGTTGATCAAAGAACATTCAATGCACCAAGTGTTTCACAAGTTGCAGCTATTTGGGTTGATGGTGATGATACTAATTTTCTCTCGGGTTATTGTAGTTCATTGTGACTCTTGCGATGTATAGAATACAATGCTATTTTGGATGCTATGACCCACTCCGATATCCACTTTTATTTTCATATGGTGAAACAGGTTGGTATCAAGGTATTCGGCGAATTGATACAGAGAAAACAAATCAGCCATTCTGCATAAATGAGGACATTCTTGATGCAACTAACTTTACTTCACACGAGGAGTTGATTGAGAAAGAAACAGTTGGTTAGTTTATTTCACCGTTAATTTAAATGTTATTTTACTTACTTTTGTGCATATATATGCAAGTCATTTCTTCTGCATTCTTTTTGTATTCAAATGAAGAGCAAAGCTTTTAATTGTAGGTTCATTTATTGTATTTAGTGATGGAGAAGAAAAGAGGCAGAATGCAAGTTTCGTGCAGAGAATATTATTGTTATAAGCTACAAATAAGGTCAGAAACAAGTTCAATATTATTACATTCTGGAAGAGTATTACAACAATATGTTGTTGATATGTATGTGAAAGTTGAAACATCTAGATTAGATTATTTTCGACATAATCAAAATGTACTTAGAGCTGAACTTTATCAAGGAATTGTTGATAGCCTTTATAGAGGTGAAAAAAGAGGTAATAAGATTAGTCGTATTGTTGTTTTGCCACGCTCCTTTATTGGTAGCTCTAGATATTTAAAGAAATGTTATATGGATGCAATGGCTTTGGTCCAAAAGTTTGGTAAACCAGATATATTTTTAACAATGACTTGCAATTCGAATCGGCCAGAAAGTAAAGAACAATTGAGGTATAATGACGAAGCTCAAAATAGGCCTAAATTAGTTGCTCGTATTTTTCAGACGAAACTTGAAGTTCTAAAGGACGATATTCTGGAAAAAGAAATTTTTGGACCAGTTGTTGCGTATATATATGTAATAGAATTTCAAAAAAGAAGGCTTCCACATGCTCATTTCTTATTAATTCTAAGAAAAAATGCTAAGATAAATACTCCCTATTTAGTTGATAAATTTGTTTGTGCAGAGATTCCAGATGAAAGTCGTTATCCTTATCTTCATTCCCTTGTCATTAAACATATGATGCATGGTCCATGTGATAACTTGAATCCTAAAAATGTGTGCATGAATAACAAAAATAAGTGAAGATTTGTTTTTCCAAAAGATTTTACTGAAAGCACTGTTATTGATTAAAAATCATATCCTAAATATAAACGTCCTAACTACGGAAAAAAGGTGAAGGTTAGAAATCATTCTTTAGATAATAGACGGGTTGTTCCATATAATCCATATTTATTAGCAAAGTATAACTGCCATATCAATGTTGAAATATGTTCATCAATCCAAGCTGTTAAATATTTATACAAATATGTTTACAAAGGGGATGATAGAATTGATTTTATGATAAATGATGACGATCCTGATTTTGTTTATGATGAGATCAAAATGTATTAGTCAGCTAGATGGGTATCCCCACCAGAAGCGATGTGGAGAATTTTTAGTTTTCCTTTATATGATACGAGCCCTTCTATTATTGCCTTACAATTACATTTAGAAAACCACCAGTTCGATCTGCCTACAAAGAATTTGACGATATAGAAAATATTGTACAAAATGATCATTTTCAAAGGACAATGTTGACAGAATATTTTCGTATGAATATTACTAATGCTAAAGCAAAGACATTGTTATATAGAGAATTTCCGGAACATTTTGTGTGGGATTCAAAATGTAAAATATGGTGTGAGAGAAAAAATAAAACAGTTTGCATTGGACGTATTGTTTTTGTGAACACTGTCGAAGGAGAAAGATATTATCTGAGAAAATTGCTTAACCACATTAGAGGGGCAATCTCATATATATGAGGATTTAAGAATTGTTAATGGAGTTCATGCTTCAACATTCCGTGAAGCTGCACTCTTGCATGGCTTGCTAAATGGTGTTACAGATTGTGAATTATGCTTAAAAGAAGCTTCACAGTATCAAATGCCATTTACACTGTGTCAGCCTTTTGCCACCATTTTAACATTATGTGATCCACATAATCCAAAAAAATTATGGAATAATTTTAAGCAATATATGATGGAAGATTATATGCAAAAAGGTTTAACTATTAAAATAGCTGAATTAAAAGTTTTGAATGGGTTACATGAACTTTTACAACTTTCAGGTAAAAGTTTGAGTGATTGTCAATTAGTTCAAAATCATGTGAAATTTGATGAAAACAATCAGCTTAAAAAAACTATTGCAGATGAGTTAGGAATACTTGTCTCCTAGGCAGATTTGTTACATGAAAGAAAATTAAATATGGAACAGAGAAAAGCATATGATATGATTTTACATGATGTCTTTAATCAAAATAATGTGGTCTATTTTATTAACGGTCCAGGAGGAACATGAAAAACCTTTTTGTATCGCTATATACTTGCAGCTGTGAGGGCCAGAGGCCTTATTGCTTTAGCTACCGCATCTTCTGGAGTGGCAACAGCATTACTTCCTGGAGGTAGAACGGCCCACTCAAGATTCAAAATCCCGCTTCAGGCGACTCCTATATCAACTTGTTCAGTTAGCAAACAATCTTCTTTAGCTGAATTATTTCTTTTGACCCAATTAATAATATGTGATGAAGCTCCTATGGTAAATAAATCCGTTATTGAATCATTAGACAAGATGTTACAAGGTGTTACTGAAAATAGATTACCATTTAGAGGAAAAGCGGTAGTTATGGGAGGTGACTTTCGTCAAGTGTTACCTGTAATTCCAAAAGGTCAGAAAGAAGATATAATTAATGCCACATTTGTAAATTCATATTTATGGCCGTTTGTTAAACAAATAAAATTGGTCCAAAATATGCGCGCTCAATTAGATTTACCATTTTGTGAATATTTACTTAGAATTGGAAACGAAGCTAAATCTTTGCATTTGTGTAATGTGATTAAACTTCCTGCCCAAATGGTTATTCCTTATGATAATGAAACCAATTCTATGCAAAATTTGATAGATGTTGTCTTTCCTGAATTAAATGAATATCCTAATAATATTGAAGCTATGATCAATAGAGTCATATTAAGCCCAAAAAATGAGCACGTTGATTTTATAAATGATATGATAATGGAACATTTTCTTGGAGATTGTTTTAAGTACTATAGTTTTGATGAACCTATTGATATTAATGATAAATCTTTTGATGAAGATTTTTTTAATACTTTAGCTCCTAATGGTATTCCACCCCATGAATTAGTGTTGAAAATAAATTGTCCTATTATTTTATTGAGAAACATAAATCCATCTGAAGATTTATGCAATGGAGCTAGGCTTATTTGTAGAAGATTTGATAAGAACATAATTGACGCTGAAATTTCTATTGGAGAATATAAAGGAAAGCGAGTTTTTTTGCCCCGAATACCATTTATCCCACTTGAAAATGATACAAGCCCAATTCGATTTAAAAGAACCCAATTTACTGTCCGTGTATGTTTTGCAATGAGTATAAATAAAACTCAGGGACAGACTCTTGATTTTGTTCGGCTATATTTACCAGAGCCTGTATTTTCACACGGCCAACTATATGTTGCATTATCGAGAGCAAAAACAAGCCAATGTATTAAAATCCTTATAAAACCAAATGATGATAAAAAGATGCATTTTAGTTGTACAAAGAATGTTGTATACAAGGAAATCTTAGACACGGTAAATGTTGCAAAAATGATAATATAAAAGAATGCAAATAATCAGATTATGAGACAAGTAACGATGGCATTTTGTGGTTTCCATTCTTACTGATCTTATATACAAGTGTTACATTGAGATGATAGCCACTGTCGAGTATCCCTCGCATTCTTTTTACCCTATCTGATTTGGAGCTTAGATTCATTCCTCTTAAATATTCTTATACTCTATTATGTGAAAACAACCACAAATTCTCTCCAAATTTTCCACACTTCTTGTGCTCCTTGCAATAGCTTGCCATCTTCACCGCTTAAAAGAGGTTATAAACTGTCGCTTTACCTATTGTCAAAGCATTTTCATTATTTTGTGTTTGTTACAACATGATTATAATAGAGGGTAACTTTTACTCTTTTCAAATTATAATTTTCTTTTTGCGTTATCATTGTTACTTGGAGAATTTCTATCGATTTCTGTGCTGATTTATTCTCTATCAACGTTCTTACTTGGTATCTTGAGTTCTTGTTTATGATTATTAGTTTTTTTTTTATAATCATTAGTTAATTATTAGTTTATGATTAATTTTTATCCTTCTTTTACTTTAAACAAGGTACTTTTCTGTTTCAAATTTTACAGAAATATGGGTATAATGTAATTCTTTTTAAATCTATGTTTAATGCAGATCATCTAAAAGGGAAACATATATCCTATTTTGCTATTATGAATGACGTTTCTTGTTCTGTTTTTCAAGTCTTTTTATTGCTGCCCAAGGTATTGACTTGTTCTCCATCTCTTTAGGCTTTTGCCTTCGCCTTTTTTTTTTTTTTTGGGTGAAATTGCATGGGTTTTTGACTACCTATTTCTTTTCTTGTTTTGGTTCTCTTTGATTTATTGCCCTTTGTTTTAAGCATGTGAATTTTTTTTTATTGTTTTATAACATATATCAAATATTATATCTTTATTATATTTATTATATATGAAATTATTCCTATTAATTGGTTTATTTACATTACAAATATAAGTCTTTGGAATCGTTTACTACTTGATTTCCAGTGCAACGATTAATCCCTATTCACAAAAGTTGTATATTTTCTAGATACGAATTTTCTTATTACTTTTTACTTCTGTTAGGTTATCGGTTTATCATCAATAGCGGCAATAGATTCCAAATTATTCTTTTCATTATGCAATTTTCTTTTAATGCTGTGTCATCATGATTTGGTATTTGATTCTTTAGGACAACAAGGAGCTATCACAGAAGACATTGAAAGATTGCCAAGATACAAATTCTGAAAAAGCAGTGATTCTGACAAACAAAGTGGGGAGATTCAAAAATTATTTAGAGGAATAACGACCAATTGTAGTATGTTCCTCTTCTCGAGAATACGGTATTTCAATTAGAGTTTCATTACTTTGCATAAAATGAAATTTTGCTATGTCATTTGATAATTCTTTGCTCAGAATTTTCTTTGAGCTGCAAAATAATTTGGTTTAACAATGGGTATTCTTGCTTTAAACTATTAGCACCCAGCACTGGTTTACATCTATGCTTCAGTGATAGATCTTTGTTTCCCGGCACGTTGCATATTTTTTTGTTAGTGTACTACTGCCAACGTTGTTCATTAACATTGCTTTTAAATTTCAAATGTATATTGGAATGCAGAGTTTTAAAAATCTGGGTGACTTTTCTTAAGAAATAGTGCAACCTGATTTTGAGTGCAACAATTAGCTAAATATTGAACTGAGGAGCTTATGGATGAGCCTACACACACAAGAAGTTCATCACAAAGAACCATATACAAGTATGCCTTTTATTTCCTATAAATATTAAATCATAAATTGCACTATGATTAATTTTCTTGCTTAGTGAAACTTACTATTTAGGGTCACAAAGAAAATAGATCTACAGTTCAATAAGCATAAATTAGATTTATAGTTCAGTAAGTATTTTCAGAAATTTGATAGTCCTTTGTACATTTTTCAGTTGATTTACATGTTTACACTATTTCAGATAAGATTTTTTTAATGATGATGTCATGAAATGCCACCAAATCACTCTTTTTTAAATAAATAAATAAATAAATAAATTTAGCTTGCATGATTTTTGTATCCTGTATTTCTGGTCAATGATGCACAGTATGATCTTGATTGAGTAAATCCAGAAACTGGAACCATACCCCACATATTATTCTATCAACAACTCTGCTACAACAGTTGTCCTTACTTCTGCATACTTATCTTCACAGATCTGCCCAATACTTTATTTTACTTACCTCACTACTTTACCTTACCTCTGCACATAAATAATTTATTTAAAATTATTGTACATCTGCAGATCTTTTTTCCCTGTATTCAGCTTCTAACTTCGGCCAAGAAAAGAAGGAAACTTTTATCACATTTTATATAATAAATAAATTATTACACACTCTCTATCTATTTTCTATAAATAAAAACAAGCACACTTGTAGTTTCATCTCACATGAGAAAAGAGAAAGTAAACACTCTATATTTAGTTTCTTTCTAATAAACAAGAACACTTTATCTTATAAAACAAATTTTACATCTGAAAAAATTCCGTGTTTATCATTCTTTATGCCTTTCAGTTTGTTCTAAAAAAAGTTCTCTATTCTTTCCCTTTGCATTAAAAATTTGATCTTAATTCTATGTTCATTTCTTGATACTCTTTCCTGGTGTTATTTTTTCTTGCAAAAACATGGTAGCAAATTGCAAACTTATTCCTGATATTAAACTAAATGAAACTGGATGGACATGTAAAGTGGTGGTTGTAGAGAAAACAACTTCAAAAGCACCACAAACAGGGACTGCAAATTATCAGAGATCGGAAGAGCGTCCACATTTGGCTAATGGATACTGCTGTAATATTTCTCTCCATACTTTATTTTCTTTTTATATTTAATACACATCTCAATGCATATATTATCACAAATCACAACTTATAAAACGTTTTGAGCAAATTTTGTATTTTTACTGTCTAAAAAATTCTTCAACTAATTCTGTTTTATGATGATTTATGTAGGGGAAAAAATAGAGGCAACCATTTTGGCCTAAATATCAGAGCTCTTGAGAACACCTTGGTCCCGTCAATGACATATATGATCTCAAATGCATTTGAGAAGAAAGTAGATCAACGGTTCACAAAAAGATATGGAAATATCCAATGGACAATTAGCGGATCAATCTGGATTGAAGAAATGAATGAGGACCATAGCCTTATTACATAATCATGCTTTCACTTTACCCTGTTTGATGAACTTCAAAGGACATAGATATGGATGATGAAATAGGTATTTCTTAATGTGTAAATAAATTTATACTTTTGAAATTCTATGTTAACATTTTTTGGCTTCATTTTTTCTACCAATTTCGAGCTTCTTGCACACGACAGTCGACTGAAGATATGAATTCCCCAGGCATTTGTTGCACGCGGAGAGTGGCGAGATAACAACAACCTTGCAAGTTCCTTCATTTATATCATTGACAGTACCACTAATCATCAATAACCCGTTTTTTTACAAGATTACAAGATTAATCATCAATATTGTTAGCAACATCAACTCAATAACCCTTTTTTTCCCCTAGTTTTAGAATGTTTCTTCTTTTCTTCTCTACTTGAGATTGTTAATAGAGGAAATTAACTAATGGCTCATATATATAGTCATATACATCCATAATCATTCCCATTAATTTTTAATGACTACTTGATTACTTCTACACTTTATATACAAAGGATTAATTCAACCTGATTTTTAGGCTTAATTAGTTTGATATACTAATGCGCTCAAAAAAAAAAAAAAATGTCGCAAAGAAAGTGCTTTATAATTTTTTCTCCCAAACCAAAAGTGCGGCGTGATTAATTTCTATATCAACATCTAAGCGTTTGGCAACGGATGCAGTGAAATTTAAAGAGCCTATATTGGAGTAGTTAGTAAAATTTTATGTTTTAAATTTTGCAGATACTTTCTAAATTAAATACGCTTTTATGAAGAGAAAATTTTGTATAGAAGCAACTTTATTGTCGTTGTTAAAAATTTTGTATTATCTTTCATTTTTTCCCTTTTTTTTTGGGAGCATATTACAAATGGGGGAATAAGTTTTGGCCCCTTTACACTATTTAATTTTTTGGGGAAAATTCAAATTTGTATTTATTCCCCACATTTACACATGCTTTATGAGCACTTTAATGTTCAGGGAAAATGTAGGGGAAAAAGGTAAACTGGGGGTCAAATTCGACTCATCATTTTGGCTTTTGTCAGAATTTGGAACTATTTAGTGTGGCGGGAGAAAACCCAAATTTGGATTTTTTTTGCCCTCCACATTGGAAGTGCTCTGCGGGAGGGGGGGATGAACCATTAACAAAGGTGTGGGAAGCACTTGAACGTTATTAGCTCACACAAGTCTTCAAATGTATAATAAACTTAAATTAATAGTATAGTATGAAAATATTCAAAAATCTCCAAGAGGTATTGATGCACACCGCCATGCAGGGCACATTGGGGATATAGGGGGAGGGGAGGAGAATATAAGAGAGGGGCATGTGTGATTTAAACTCAAGATTTTCTGTGTGGAAAATGCAAAATTTAACCATTGTAACACTTGTTCGAATCACAAATATCTTTATTCTTAATAATAACATTAATATACAATTGTACTACATAATTTTTCATCATAAATTACAAAATAAAATTATAATCTACATAATTTTTATGGATAAAATAAATTTTATTATCCTGTCAAAAAAATTAAATTAATTATATTATCTGCGTCTATTTGTAATAATTCGATTTCTTAATTTTTAATATAAATAAGGAATAAATAAATAAATTTAAATTATCTCACGCTCTAGTAATAATTTATTTATTATAAGAAATTTGAGAAAACACGAAAATCCAAAATTTAAAAAGGCTAAAATTGGAATTTAGCAAATGAATAATAATTTAATTTTCTCTGTTCTTTCTTTTCTTTTCTTTCTTCTTCTTTTTTTTTTTTTTTTTTTTGGTACAGAGTTAATTTTCTCTATTCCAATGCCTAATTTTTTTAAGGATAAGTCTAGTTATCCAAATTATATGTGCAAAATGATTTACCTGCGTTGAGTTCCAACTCGTCCTCACGTGGTAGAAATAAAATTTAATATCGTACCCACAGAAAGCAGTCATTTTATTTGGTTTGTGAATCCTTTAATTTTGAACGTGCAGCAGCATAACTCAATTTTTAATGCTTACAACTTTTTATAGTCTTAATCTAGAGATACCTGGTGTTTCCGTTACGGAGACATGCTCAATGTATGCAGCACATTTCACGCTACTAATTTACACGGTCTCGCGTGTAAGTCCATAAAATTAGTAACATAAAATGTGTCACATACACAGAGTGTTTTTAGATCAAAATTCTAACTTTTTGTCACGACAACTTGTAATAATTCTTTAATACTTTTCAAATAAAGAAAGAGTGGAGTTAATGGGTAGCCAAAAATCCAAGATTGCATCTTCTATTGTGATTCATTAGTTAACTTTGTCAACTCCGTTGCTGATTTTTTTATAATGCTCAAAATTTTGTGACGTGGTACTTGTGATTCTTTAATAATTATACCTATTTTGCAAAAATAAAATTGACGTGTCATCTGATCTTGTAAAAAGGATTTCCCGCTTGAATTGTCTAATGATCTCCTGTCAAATGTACATCTAATGGAAATAATCCCGCCAAACGTATAGTGTGAGATCGGAACTACCCAATCTTGATTAGCAGCATACATGTAAATTTGATGACAAGATTATGTCAGTTCCGATCAAGCGTCAGATATGTGGTGTTTGGTTTTTTAAAAACCACTATTGATTTCTTTTACGGAACGCGAGTGAATATGCAATACATCAACATTTGGCACCGCATATAGAGAGGTTGCCTCTATGTGGCACCCCCTGTCCCCCCAATCAGGGGGTGCCACATAGGGGCAACCTCTCCATATGAGGAGATGTTGCCTTTCTTTATGAATTTCAAATGGTGCAATGCATATACCAACTTTACTTAGTGAATTTATAATTGAATTTAAGAAACACTCACCGAACTTAAAAAATGTCACTATTTACTAAATTTTGAAATGTAATTCCAACACTCACTGAACTTTTAAAACGTAACCACTTACTCATTGAAATTGATAAAATGTAACCCAACACTTATTTTAATTATTTTTACTGTTTTGTAGGTTTTTTTTAAAGTAAGGGTAAAAATATTATAAATTACCTTATAAGTGAATTTATAAAAGATTGAGGACCTACTATATGGGAAAAAATATTAAAGACTTAATTGATAGAAAATGCAAAGGTCGGGAACCATTTGTGAAATTAACGCACATCAATTTTTTTTTTCCTTTTTTTGCAGGGGGTTGTGGGGCGGGGTTCGTTGTGGAAATGATAATTACAAATTCCGGCAGGTTGCATTTTTCTTTTGGTGGCAAACAAGCCGGACTGCATTTATTTACTACTAGGTAATGTGCTGCATTAATTAATTTAATCTTACTAATTACTACTCTTTCCGTCCCACAAAGATATTTTTATTCTATTTTTCATATAAAATAAGAAAACTTAATTAATATTGTTAGAAATTAGAAATCATGTACAATTTAAAAATGCATTTTCTGATGTACCATTTGATTTATTTAATGCGTCACTTTAAATCTTCTTTATTGTTAATTAATATGCATAATTAATAAGGTTATTTTAGAAAACTAAAAAGTTAAATAAGGAAAGAAGAATATAATTTGAGGCGGATTAAAAAAGAATAGTGGAATATCTTTGTAAGACAGATAGAATAATTAATTTTCTCCTCTAGTTCACACCCCACACTTTTAATATTAGAGATGCCCGACTACCTTATTTTTATTTATAGTTCAAGTTATATTGGATACCATACCATACTCCTATAAAAACTATCAAATCATTTTATTTGGTTTCTGAATCCCTTTATTGTGAACGTGCAGCCTGATTCCAATTTTTAAAGCTCACAACTTTTTCTCATGACAAATTGTGATTATTTATTACTTATTACTTTTTTAAATAAAGAAAGAATTGACTTGGTAGGTAGCCCGGATACTCCGATATTATAAGGATCATTTAAAAAAGTAATAATAATAATAAGTGGGATTGAGATCTTTATATCAGGGATTGCATTGCGTGATTTATTAGTTAGTTTTGTCAACTCTAGTAATAATTTTTATAATGCTCAAAATTTTTTGGCATGAAACTTATGATTCATTAATAATTAATAACAACTACATCGCTTTGGTTTCATAATGAGAATCAAACAAACACTTACTCTCCATATTTTGTTATTTTTTCTACCACTAAACAAGATGTACAACAAAAAGCAAGATGTTAATTATGTTCAACTTTGGCATCTATAGGTGCCGACATTCCAAATTTTTATATGGTTCAGGCATGTCAAATTTTTCTGTGTCGGGGATTTAATATGTTTATAATATTTTTATGTATTATTAGTTGAATTTTAGGTTTCAATCGCATCGACCATGTATTAATGTTATTTTAGCACAAATATGTATTGATACTTGAGTTTTGCCACTTGTAAGGAAGTTTTCACAAAATCTATTATACAACAGGATAAGCTCATCATCTGGCGTTACATTTTTTCCCCAATCACGCAACAAAGGTAAAATAGTAAAATCACCTTATTTTTAATAAGATCTTATCTATACTTCTCTACAAATGGCATTTTTATTGATATTGTAACAATATATTTGAACATTATCATATTTTATATATTGACGTTGTGGCAATACGTTTTTTCTTTCTATCTTGATCAATATTTCATATCAATAATGGTTAAAGAAATTAGTTCATCACTATCATTGAGCTCATGAGTTTGTGGAGTCGATATTTATTTCTTGCCGATTTCATCTAATCCCACTGTAGATATAACTTATTGAGATTTCTTTTTTTTTTTTCTTTTTAAAACATATAATTAATTATCGCAAATGTCATTGAAGCTTTTAAAAGTGATATCATATGCCACTATACTTTAAAACTTATCTCAATTGCCACAATACTTTTTAAAAGTTATCTCACTTGCCCTTCTACTATAAAGATAATTTCACTTACCATTGAACTTATCAAAATATTAATTGGTTTGTATTTGTTGAAATTGACTAATTTTTTAATTGTAAACTTAATATTTGACTTTATCATATATTAATGATTGAAGCTGTTATATAGTAAAATATGTTTTCTATATATTTGAATTATTATTTTTTGGTTTTAGTATTAATTGAATGACAAATAAGGTAAGTTTTTTTATAAGTTTGATGGCAAGTAAAATAAGTTTTAAAGTATAGTTGCTATTGTTCCAGTGCAACAGCAACTGCTGCTGTTCGTAGCATCAGATCAGAGGACCAGGACCCCCGATCTAATGCTATTGTTGTTTGCACAATAGCAATCGCCAGGTGTTGGGCTATTGGCAGTGGTTTAAGGTAGTAGCGGCAATGACAGCTGTAGTGTAGGTTGAGATGGAGATAGATGAATGGAAAAGTATTAGGGTTCTCAGTCGTATATAATTATGGTTTGTGTATATATAGGATTTTATTAAATAAATACATATCAAAAATAAAAAATAACAGAAATGTTTTTATCATAAATAAATTAATAATAATTTAATTTAATATAATAATAAATAAGATAAAAGAAGGAGTATTTTTACAGTTTAGAGGGGTAAATTTACAAATAATTTTGAATTACAAGTATAATAATTGAGACCATTGTCTTGAAATAAGTAATTTGTCAAATATATATATATATATAAGCAAATTAGTCTGCGGTACCTTTGTACCGCTGTTTTCCTACAAAAAATCTGTTAGTGAGGTCTTTTTTGACATTTTGTTTCCTAATGCGGTAACTCATGTGGTATTCTGAATTTCAAAAAAATTTTAAATTTTTTATTCTCTTTTTCCTTATCCATCCAAATTTTAAAATAAGATTTATTATTCAATTTAATAACTAATAGATATCTATCATCATTTAATTATTTAAATTGTGGATAAATTTGATTATACAATTATAGATAAGTGTCCATATGATCAAAATATTTGTAGTTTATAATTTTTTTTTAGCGAAAAAATTGTAGTTTATATTTCAAAAAACAATGAAAATTAATATGAATAAGAAACTTAATTAATAATCCATATTCGTTGAATAATAATAAAACAAACAGAAATTAACTTGAACGAGGAACTTACTTGATAACTCATGTTCATTGAATGATAAGTTTCTTTTGAAACTTTTATTTTTTATGAATTGTCTTAATTAAATTGAATATTTAATTAATTAAACATATATATTTTTAGTTTAGGTTAATTGAAAATTATAATTGTAATTTTCCCTTAATTTTTCCAGCTACAAATATTAATAATTACGACTATTTTTCCTTAAAAAAATATACGACTTTTTTTATGTATCATTAATTTATATCATCTTCACGTTATCTAACTTTTATTGGTTTCAAATAAAAAAAAATCAGAATACGCGACACCGCCAACTAACAGTTATTTCGTATAATGTCATTTATCTAAATTAGTGTCAAAAAATAAAATGATATTTATTTGCTTTAACAATAACAATAGGGTGCCAATGAGGCCTTAGCTCATTTGCCAATGAAGCTTTAGCCAATTTGGTTAGGGGGTTAAGGTTAAAGCCTTGGGACGTAGAGGTCCCAAGTTTGATTCCCTCATGTAAGGGTTTGTCTACATTTTATATGTAGTTTGTAGTCTCTTGTATAAGGGTTTGTATTGTTGATTTGTGTGTTGTGTTTCAGAATGATGTATACCGAGAACGCGTCCATGGGCCAATTTGACCCACGTTTGAGCACAATTCATGGGCTGCAACCCCTCCCTTTATGGGCCAATGCCCATATGGATTGAATGGTCCTAACATGCCTATTTTTCCACCGTTCTGGGCTGAAGCCAAGTCTACTATTACATATTATGACCCATCCCAATATTTTTTTTTAATTTTTTATTTTTTTCAAGTGTCCTCAATCCACTTCATCTTATTGAGATGGAGTTAATCACTCGATAAAAGATGGCATAACCATAATCTAATAGGGCAACAAATGGCTGTGTTAAGTTTGAAAAATATTGATATATTCTTTTGTCAACATATAATCCTTTAACCAGTTTAGTAATTTTTCCTTTTCCTTTTTATTTAACAAAAGATCCGCTCTTGCCATTTTCAACTTTGAAACACAAAGTATTAAAAATAATATAATTTTTTAAAATTTAAAATAATATTTACTGATATCACAGAAACCCACTTGTGAATATGTTTATCTGTCATCAAAAAGATATTAGGGAGGTTATTTTGGTCAATCAGGACTTGATCCATTCTGCACCAACTTACGGCAGTTCAAATTAAAGGATTATTATTATTATGAACGAGACAAACGAGACAACAACCCTCTGCCAAGATTTAAATAGTCTAATGACATCTAAGTGAGTTTTCCACATTTTAGGCCTAAGGTTCAACGAGAAAACCTTCCATGCTTCAAGAGCACAGAATTCGGTGCTTTAAACTAATCAAGAACATACATGTGGGTTTTGAGGGTTTCAATTTATTATTTAATTTGAGTCTCAATACCCACATGTGGATTCTTAATTAGTCAAGAGTGTTCAGTGCTCTTGGAACATTGACATTCAAGTGGATTTCCCACATCCTAGATCTAAAGTTCAATTCTCTCTTTAATATTCCCTTTGTAATATTCAAAAAGCTGATTGCAAGACAACAACACTCTTTGCGTTGATGTTAACGTTCAATTCCCCTCCAAGATAATCCCCCTTGTAATATTCCAAAAAACTGATTGCAAGACAACACCACTTATTATTATTATTATTATTATTATTATTCCAAAAAACTGATTGCAAGACAACACCACTTATTATTATTATTATTATTATTATTATTATTATTATTATTATTTGGCCATACAGTTTGGGGAAAATTTGCGATACTTCATTTCTATTAAATGGAAACAAGACAATTCTTTCCAAAAAAAAAAAAAATAGAAACAAGACAACTGTAATAATAAAATGGGTAATAAACTAGATTTTTTTTTTACTTGTTAATCCATTTATCTAAATGTCCACCCCACCCCACCCCACACCAAAATGTCTACCATTTATGTAAATGCAAATCCTACAAGTGTGACTATTAACTTGCACCAATACAGTTCTGATCTAACACTATATGTTTTGATCTTACTTGTAAATCCTACAAGTCCGACTATTAACTTACACTATATAGTTTTATCTCGTTTTTATCAATATAGAGGAACTTGTTTTCTTTTTCCCCTTAACTAGAGCCTAGTTGTACTATCCTATAGCAGTTTTTATTCTCATAGTTCTTCTTCCTCTTCTTTTTCCTTCTTTTGACAAATGAAGCTTATAGTACTCAAAGATTTATTGAGCACTAACAAATGATTATGGACGTGTAATAGTCGGGCCGTTAAATGGCTAATTAATTGTCTATATTACATTTTATATTCAGTGAACGATTAAGCCCAAAATAACATAGATATTGGATGTTCAAGACAGCATTACTCGGACGAGAGTAGTCAACATGTTATTAGATATACTGCCTTTGTTCTAAAAAGATGGTTCCACTCCTTAAGTCCTTTTTTCACATAAATTAAGAAAAATTCATTTAATAGTATTGGAAAAATAAAATTTAAGATCATTTCCTTATTATACCCTTTCATTTATTAATTATTCTATTTTAATAATTCTATTTTTTTATAACTATGCACATTAAATATAGGCATATAAGAGAAATAATATTTCAACTACTTTTTAAAAAAGAGACTAGACCATCTTTTGGGACCAACGAAAAAAAATCTAGACCATCTTTTGGAACGAACAGAAAAGAAAAACTAGACCATCATTTAAGACAGAGGTAGTATTTACTTAAATTGTTGAACTTCATACCTCTCAATCAACTCTTTTATTGTTGAATATTTCTATTATGTTCATCAAAAGAGTACTCTTTAAATCTAAAATCACTCTTGGGGAAATACTCCGTTAGATAATTAAGTTTTATATATATATATATATATATATATCATAGAGGAAAATTTCCAAAAATCTTTTAGAGGTTTTACAACAAAACCTCACACCTTATATGGCATGTATAGATGCATATCATATGTATTTAAAAATGCACGTCACATGTATTTAAAATACACATGGGCGTGCATCTATATATGCCAAACACACTATGAAATTTTGTTACAAAACCTCCGGAATGTTTCGAAA
>CAVNYN010203609.1:0-29676 GCA_963692815.1 Nyctanthes arbor-tristis | reverse complement strand
CAACGCTTCCATTCGACAATAGCTCAATAAACTGAGTACACTTTAGACATGCTACTTCCTTCGTCCCAAATTTAGAAACGTTCATAAGACCCCCCCCCCCCCCCCCGGGGTTTGGGGTGGGCAGAGAAAAAGAATTTATACAAGGAGGAGGAAGTCAGGATAAAGCAGAGTTGATTAGTCAAACTTCACTGGGTGGCAATGCTAATTTGGCTAGCGTCATCTCTCTCTTACAAGTTAGGGAGATTGTCAAAACGAGAAAGAGGAGAAAAACAATCGGTACATACGTCATTCCTATCAAAGTATGAAGTTTTTGGATGAGATGATAATTTTATAGTTGACAAAACTATCCCAGTGGTACATTAAATGGCCGATAGGCATATGATCAGGGGAGGAAGAGTCTTCTGGTGCTTGATTACAAGAATAGATGAGATACCAAAGTGGAATTAACTAGAGGGTTATACCAATGAGGCAAACTATGAAATTGATTGAGTATAAACCTAAATGGAAGTGATTAACCTGCTTAGAGGTTTCTGAAGAAGATAGTCATGCACTTGCACCATATATAAACCAGACAAGAACACACTATGATAAGTTGTGGCAAGAAAAATGCCCATGAATATTAAATAAAAGAAGACTATGATTCCAAAAGTATGACAGTAGAATACTACATATGCCTGATTTTATTCAGAGTCTGGTCGGTTTCTACTTAAAATATCTGCTTCAACTGTATACTATGTGGCGAATGGAAGCCTAGTTGTGACTATAATCAATCCAACTCATGGCCTCAGTTGAAAGAAGATGCCCAACTTCTGAACTCAGTAGTTTAGATATGTTTATAAGTTGGGTGAAAATTATGACATCAGCCAGAATGTATCACAGAATCAGAAATTATATGTGGCTTAATGAAGCGCTAGTGAAAAGAAACAGAGGGGCTTTAACGGATATTTTTCTTTTAGTCACAAGGAAAGCTCTAAAAGTTGAGAAAATAAAATTTATAAGAACCTGGAGAATCATAGTACTCTGGTGGATCATAAAAAACCTTAGCTTCCCGCAGTCTGTGACGCTTCCCCTCAGTACCAGCATATTGGAAAGTAGTATGCACAGCATAAGGCTCCAATCTGAGTTGTTGATACATGGCCAGACGTGTGGCTCTTCCGATCTGAGAAAACCTCTGAATGAAGTAGCTCAAATATTGGGATTTAGAATATAAATAGTAAGACAAGAAAGGATATGATAATTCTTAGTATTCTTTCCCTGTTATTTTATATATGCAGTCAAGTAGCAATCAAGTATACGTCAGAAATCAAAAACAGATACCTGGACAAAGTAGGTATGTCCACTGCAAAAGATGCTTGCTGGGAGAAGCCCCAGCTTGAGATTTCCATCATAAGCATAAACAAGTCCACTATCTTCATCAACAGATGGCCCCAGCTGCCTGCGAACAAGCTCATTGAAGCCATTCTGATCCCATATCTTTTCATCTTCTAGAAGCATTTCTTTCCATTCTTTTGCCAATTTCTTTGAAGACACTGTTGGCCTCCAGTGAAAAATTCCTATGTTGTAGGCTGCACCAGCTGTCCAAAAGAAAAATCATAAAAAGGCTGCAAAGGTAAGAATACTGCCCGACATAAAGAATGATTAAAGACAGTTGATTGAGTCCATTTCCCATGAGTAGCAGCTCCAAGAGTTTGTATTTTTCCTTTTTAAAAACTATCCATCTAGGATCAATTGGTCAGCTTTATCTACCTCCAAATGATACAAATAGGCCACAAATTATTTCTAACAAAGGAGACACAATACTGTTTGTTGAAGGCTTCTTGATAGAATGTGATAAAAGACTGACAATTTGCAAGGTTATTGTTCTTAGCAACCAATTATAAATAGGGAAATGAGCAACAGAAGCTTTACTTTGTTGCCAGACATCCAATCTGTCATCAACAACTGTGGGTGAAACTTGATCAGTAGAAGTTAAAACATCTGCTTCAGGGAAACGTGCAAGATATGGAAGGGGATCCTGTTCAAGGAACATTTCAATTAGTGAAAACAAATGCAGCAAGAAGAAACTAAGGTGTGGGACTTGAAAGAAAGAAGCTGGCTGCCTGTGTACTCCGTTTACTGGGGATAAAAAGTTAAAAAGAAATGGATGCATGCATTGATAATTTACAACGAGGGAAGTACATAAGCATTTTACAACAGTGCATCTGGTTGGTTTGATTTAGATTTTCCAAAATCAATTCCCAACCAAACTCATTTTCAACCACAAATTTATCGATTAAAATAATCTTACACGTAAATTCTTAACTTTTCCTTACTTTTCAACTACACATTCTCTCAACGAATCACTTCTTCACAAAATCAATTCTCAAAATTCTAAATCAAACACAAATAAGCCAGTAACTAAATTTTACCAGAAGAACGTTTAGAAAAATTTTGCAAAGATAAAAAATTAGAAATAGATCATGTATGCTAATAACTAAATCATGATGGTAAATTTATTATGGAAATCATGAGGCACTGAACTATAGTTTCTCTATAAATTCCAAGGGGTGTACACTATCTATTACATTCTAAGTACGAAACAATTCTCCACACGTGTATACACTAACGTATATTTTGATATTTTTGGCCAAAGAAAGGTATTCTTAAAGTATAGCATTAAGCTCTGACCTTTCCTATGGATTGATTCAATATTTATGTAGGGCCATTATGGCCTGGAAGGTACGAGTTATGAGATTGTCTGCGCCAGTTCCTTCAAACATCGAAGAGGGCTTGAATTTGGAGAACGGGCAGGATGATAGCAGACTACATGTATAGTTGCCTGCGTTTGCTTCTTTACTTTATTTGACGTTCTAACCTATACTTATCTTTATAGCAAAAAAGTTTCCCAACACTAGAAGAATGTTTTAACAGTCAAACGATGAATTTAGGCGTAATAAGTGAACAGCAAGCGTAGCAGCATCAACAAAGTGAATAAAATATGAAACAACTTTAACACATGTTACCTTAAGCCAGACCATATCTGTGTCACACATTAGTAATTCAAATCCGAAAGGTAAGAAAGAATCAATCAGAATAACTTTTTCCCTTCCCATTTTGTGAAATGTTGGCGAGCCCCAACCTACATCTATAGTGCTCATATGACTACCCATATCAAAAGCTGGAACTCCTTTCCAATAAAGAGCCTCTAACAGTTTTGTGTCCATGGCACCTAGAAACAAATAAAGAGTATATTGTTAGCCTAGAAACCTAAGGCAGGAAGTTTGAGGTGGATTATATCCAAAAAAATAAGCACCAAATGTAACTTAATTTCAATTTCAGTCCACCTACGTTCAAAACAAACCAAACATTTGGTGACTATTTTTTAGGATAAGCCACCCCAAATATGCCATACGTATGGCAAAATGCATTCCATGAGAAGACAATATGAAGAGAATTACCAACGAGAAGGTTATCGACTCCCAGATCTGTTAAATGTTTAACCCATGTCAGAATGAAGTCCATGAAGGCAAAGTTACCAAAGGTCACTACTACAACATTATCCTTCACTCTTTGCTGAACTAATTCCTTTGTCAGTTGAAAGCTTTTCAGGGGTGGCATCTTAGAACCAGGTGGGGGAACCTTCCAAATGGGTTTCAGCGATTTCCTTTGAGGCCTAGCTGTTGATTCTGGCATCCCACCTACATCTTTTATGCGAGAGGAATTAAATGGTTGATCTAAGTTCGTGGGACTGGGACCTGCATCTGGAATAAGATATGCTGGGGGTCAATTTTTTCCCCTTTCGAAAAATGGGATGATTAGTTAATAACAAGAGTGACTATGTAAGAAAAAACAGCGAAGAAACACATAAACTATTCTAAATATTCTTCTAAGAAAAAGCATTGGTGAAAAATTATACAATTAACTAAGTTAACACAAGACCGCTTAAAGAAACGAAGGCAGAGTAAATTTAAAGAGATTAACAATTACAAGATGTTCATAGCTCATTGCTAGCCAACACCATGATGCTTAAGGCTAGGCGCAAAAGAATGGAAATTATTAGTATTGTGTAAAAGTGCAATAAGATGTAGCTTCTTTGGTTTTGTGTCAAAGCAATGAATAGATATCGAGCTAATTACTAATATAGCACAAACCCAAAAATCTCTTGTGCATCACTGAAGCATTCGTTCCCCTAGCTCAAAAATGTCATTTGATCTATGGCTTTAAGATAGTATTGAATCAAAATTTCACAGATCTTCTCTTCCCCATCCCACAATTAAAAAGTAATAGTAATGATAATGATTAATATCCACCAAGCCAAGCCATTCTTCAGTACTACATGGAAAAAAAACATTCCATGCCTCAAGCATTAGCAATTTCACATTACATGCAACCTAACTAGGAACCACCAGTACCTCTAGTTATTCAACCCAGCATGACATGTTTATACCCAAACTCCAAATAAGAATGCAGCAATAAACCATCATCATGAATCTAACTATCAAAACACAACCCTGAATTAAAAACCAGTAAATATATTAACCCAGCTAAGCAACTGTACAAGCATTAGCACCAATATGGAAAAGCAACAAGTGGTTCAAATCTTGTGCGTTTACTAAACTTAAGATCTATATACTAATACACATCTCACAAATACATAATCATTCTTATAAACGTACCTGGTGCAACTGACGTGGAGATGGTAACAGGAGAGAAGGAACCGGAGCTGGAGAAAATGGCAGAGAACACGTAGAAGGAAGAGACCAAAATCCCAATAATAACAGTGGCATAAATCGTCACGAATAATGGCTTGGAACTTGCCACCTCCTTGAACGGATTACTCCAAGCCATTACTTTCTTTCTAACACCAAATTTCCTAAACCCGACAAAGAAAAACAAAAGATTGGATTTTTACTCACTCTGAAAATTTAAATTTCCGCCGCAAATCTTCTCCGGGTCACTCCAACTCATTACATTCCCTCCCAATCACCATCTTTTACACCAATTTTTTTCCAGACCCAACAATGAAAACAATCTTATCTAAATGGGAACTTCATTTTTTCGTCGTCAATCTTCTTAGGACGATCATGGGTTTTTCTAAATGAAAAATGGGTTTTCTTGGTGAATTTACAGTCGTTATTAATGGTAATCACCCCGTAGTTTCGGATTTTCAACGTGGGGATAGGTTTTGATCCTGTGATTAATGAGAAAATCGTACTCTGCTACAGAAGAGGAAGGCAAGGGCCCGGGGGTTTAGCCGGGCGGAATCGGTGACTCCATTCGGATTTGTATTATTGTTATTTTTTGTCGTCTTCTTCTCCGGACTGGGGAAGGACTTAGTCTGTGCAGTAGGCATTTGATAGTCCCTGGACTTCCAAGGCCACATGTACAAACCAATAATAATGCTTCATTTCATGGTTTTTTTAAGCCTCCACAATATATTTTTTGTCAAAATTCGCACAAGTAGATTAATGTTATATTTTTTATTGTTGAACTCATAAATCTTCTTGTATATAATTTAACGATTTTCAACATTATATGATGTATACTTGTTTTTATTATCTTTAGTAGAAATCATACAGCAAGTAAAATTATGAGGAAAAGATCATACATTATATAATAAGAAGATGGATAGATAAAGATTGACAAAAAATTATAATAATGATAACTAAAAATTTCTAGCTATTTAAAGTTTGCAATTTGCTGAAATTTCCCCATTAAAAGTTTCTACAACATTATAGTTAGCATATCATTCTTTTTTTGACAACCTAGTAGCATCTCATTCTAAGATGTTAACCCCTTTTTTTGAAGATATTAACATATTTTCTAATAAAATAGACGGTAAAATATCTAAGATAGTTTATATTTATTTATCAAATATTTCATTTTTTTAACTATATTTTACTTGCCTTGCATATAAACCGCAATTATTATCTTTGTTATATTTTTTTCCATAAATCATGAATTTAATTAATGCTTGTTGTTTTTCATACATTCAATGAAAAAGCTCAATAGACAGTAAATCGGCAGATAAAATTTTTCATACATTCAGTAAAATTTCTCTTAATTGTAAACGAACCCATAGAAAATTTAAAAAAAAAAGGATTGGAAAGAAAATTTTTTAATAAAATAAAAGATTGAGGAAACAAAGCAAAAAATATATTTATATATATATATATATTTTGTAAATATATTTTTGACTATTTTTGCAAATAAAGGAAAAATGTTTACAGTAATCATTGGCCTTTTTCAAGGGTAAAAGGGTCCCTAAGGTACCACCGTTGAGAACTTGAAAGCATTACGACTGTAGAAGATCTATACCCGTTTCGATCTGTAACGCACAGCCCAAGCCCAAATTAAAAGTCAACTTATACCAGCGATGAATGAATTGGTCAATAAAATTTTTTATTAATAATCGGTTTTTTGTCTTAAATTAATGAAAATTTTGATTGGATTGTTAGTCTTTTTTAGAATTAAATTAACTAAACATGATTAAATAACTGATTTGTTGGATTAAATTAGTGAAAAATAATTAGGGGTATGAGTTGGTGGTATGGAAGTGGTTGGCTACTTGAGTTTTTTGTTTTGCACGCACTTGTTGCTTTTTCACATTGTCCTGTACTGATTCTTTTCTTTTTTTTTTTTTTTAAAAACATTACAAGAAGATTGCATCTGAGAGAGAATCGAATCCTTGACCGAGAATACATAAACAAATTTTTTTTTTTTAAAACATTACAAGAAGATTGCATCTGAGAGATAATCGAATCCTTGACCGAGAATACATAAACAAATAACAAAAATGTTATTAAAGTACAAAGGTCTTTGACTCTGTCTTTGGTTTCATTTCTTACAAATTTAGAAAGAATAAAAAATTTAAATTTTGCTATAAAAATATGTGAAAATAGATGAAACATGATATTACATCAACTACAAAATCTATCAGGAATGTTTAAGTATCATATGTTTTGTGTTGTAACATAACCAAATAGTAATGTGTAATAATATCAAGACATCACTATACCCTACTCAAATCACATTAATAATTGGTATTATATCACATCATATGTTTGGTGCTATGTACCAACATCAAACATTGGGTGCTTGAACATTTTCATGAAATCTTAAGTCCAATGACTCACCTACTACACAAAATACGATAAATTAAAATAAATAACTTTCACAATACAAAAAATGAAAATGCAACAATCAATTACCTGAAACAATCAGTAAACAAAATGCGGGATAAAAATAAGTAACTTTTACAATACAAAAAATAAAAATGTAACAACCAGTTACCCTGAACGGGATAAAAATAAGTAAACTTCCACAATACAAAATATAAAAATGTAAAAAATCAACAACCCTGAAAAAATCAGTAGAAAATGCGGGATAAAATCGTGAACAATAAGTGATAGTGTGAGATGTGACGTAGCATGGAGTACAAGTTTTAAGTCTAGGCATGTCTAGACATACGTACAACTAAAGGCGCTTTTTAAATACTATGACACATAGTTCTTCAAAACCCACAAAAAAATTAAAAAAAGAGAAGTTCTATTTTTTCTATTATTGATGCTTTATTTAGGTTGCCCAAAAAAAATAAATAAATAAATAAATAAAAATAAAAATAAAAAACAACAATTGATGAGTATCCCTAGCAATAGAGCTTGTCACCTTGTTTCGCTTGTGATTGTTAAGTTGTAACTTGACCAATCCGGTACCTATCGGTTTGTACTTTAAAAGAAATTACCTTCGCATTATGCTACCTGTTTGGAATTAAAAATTTGTAACATCCCACCTAATAAGATGAATTAGCTTTGGAAAGCCAGCATCAGAAAAGAGAGGATTAAAACCGGATAAGGGCGTCGGGCTGAACTGTTAAAGGTAACAGCAACGATGGCATATTACTTAAAAAGACATGTACGCACCACACTATGAAGTACACTTCTCATCGCATTGCTACATAAATAAACTATATGCTTAAATTTAACACAACGAACCGTTCTGGGTGCCTTGGCATTCTGCTTAAGGATTACTACTACTCTCATCAGATAGGTATCTCCATCCATTGGTAGCCACAAAGAATACAGTGCCTTTATTGTACAGTAATTATTATTGTGAGCTATACATCAGGTTTTTTTCTATCCCCTTATACAAAATTTTATCGAAGTAAATCCTTGAACAAGTTTGGATTCTGACCTGATGGTGTCACTCCCATTTGCCTAGCAAGTGCATCCTTCTCTACAGAATCTTTACGATCCATACCCTTGCTCAAATTCTGTGTTGCCTGTGGAACTGTATTTCCTTCATGACCATTTGAGGTGCTGGTTGCATCCGAAAATGCAGAGAGAAGACTAGCACTATCCTTAACAGTAGAAAGTGGACGTTCAGTGTTAGTCCACTGGTCAGTTAATGGCATATCTGAATTGAAGGACAATATATTGTCCGGTGCATCGATACCAGTACCACCAACTCTGCTGGCATTTGGCGTGCTTGCATCTTGTGTTAGATCAAGAAGACCTTCCAATTGCTTAAAAGGGTCTACAGATGGCGAAATATTAGATTTAGCTGGTTCATCTAAATCAAGCAAGTCAGGAGGCGGCACAGAAGTTTTCATAGCAACAGTATCAGAAATTGTTGAATTTTCCACAGGTGAGCTGTGTGCGGCCAAGCTGCTTTTCTTTGGAACCTTCTGGGTGGAAGAAGATGGTCTTCTATCAGATCTTGAGGCACCACCAAAAAGTGAAGCAGCCAGTTTCTGCTTCTCAGTCGATATCTCTACTTGTGGCTTTTTTGAATCATAAGAGAAATTGTGCGCTTTTGAATTTGCACTGTCCACTGAATGTCGTTGGGTTGTCCTGTTCCCCTTGGGAGTATCATTGTCTGAAGCAGATGACACAGGTGAGGAGGAATAAGGTCGGCCCCACTTCTTTTGAATCCCATCAAGTCGTAATGTGAGTTCTGATGACCCTGAATTAGAGATGGATGGCAAAGGTGTAGCAGAATATTGAACCTCCGTATGATGGTATGGATCAGGTACAGGAACGAATTCAGCAGAAGATGCTAACACTGCAGGAACTTTAGGGGTCATTGAGGGCTTTGGAAGTTCATAAGCCTCAAATCTAAGAGAGTGCGTCAAGGATTGATGCTGTTCTGGGCTTCTGAAGTTGCTAACAATTGACATTTCAGAACGTTCACTCTCAGGAATATATGGCTGGGCCCCCTTTTCTATAGCTTGTTGAATATATCCATCAAGAAAAGAAAGGTTTTTGTCAATCTGCAGATACAAAACAGACTTTACCAGCATTCTCTAAGCCAAATAATACCATATGCGGATGGCATGAGAATGTCTAATAATAATGCACATAATAGAACAGACTACAGCCAAATAAAGCGAAAAGCCCCATCAAATTTGTAATAGCACTGAGTCAATCAAGATAAAGCTCAGAACGAACAAGTTGTAATACATGCAAAAGCAGGAAGGGGAGAAGCAAAATTGCAGGCGAGAAGGAAGAGATGTAATAAGAACATGATGCATGATGACATTTTTCAGTGGAGACTACTAACTTCCCTATCCAGCTTAATGACATTTTTCAAGCACCCACAAATTGAAAAGGAAAATTGTCAACCTTTAAGGAAGATGCACAGATATATGGCAACAAGAAGCAACAGAAGTATGAATCTTGTTTTATGAATGGAGCCTCTATAATTCAAAAAAATAAAAGAACTCCCTCATCACCTGCGTCACATGATTAGTTAAAATAAAAATGGCTTAGCTATGAGAAATTTATGTTAGTATATTATCTTGCTTCTCTGTTAGTATATTATCTTTCTTCTAGTATTTTCTGTTGAAAATGACTTCAAATATACCGCTCGTCAAAATTTTTAGGATAATGCTATACATACACCCCATCTTGTGTCCAGCCCACATCCACCCTATTGAATTGCTTATATCTATCATGATAAAACATCCACACTACTGAATTCCTTACATATCATGGGTGGCTACGAGATGTGGTGGGGGGAAGAGGGGGGCACATATCATTTTCCAAATTTTTAATAGAAAGGTAGTACACAGGAAAGGAATATTGTCCTATGCAAGGATAACGATGTGCATTCTGGGACAACAAAGGAAGAAAGAGTGATTTTCCATATACCAAAGCAACTCCCAAATGCAGCAGATCTTCCTTGTACAAATAATTGATATAGGCTTACATCAAACCAACATCTTGGTTCAGTTTCAAATCCAGAATCTAACAACCCTGGTACCAGTGTCATAAATAATAATTTCCTTTTTGAAGAAAAAGAATGGAGGAACAAAATGAATCATCAAACTTGATATCATGGAATATTTTCACCATCTGTTCCCAAACATAAAATTGTTAACCACTAAGAAAACTTCTTCTTGTGATTGTTGTTTCTTTCCCTTATCGTTTCTTTCTCTATCATTCCCTTTTGGGCGTCTTTGATTTTCCTTTTTCCCAAGTATATTATGAAAATAATAATAGAAATCCGAAGACACTGGCAGTTTAAACAGATAAGACTGGTTTTTTATACATAGCCACTGTTAGAACTCTACTCCTATTTTGAAACATAAAGAACAAATGGGAATGAGTGGTGGAGATATATGTAATACAAGCGGGACCTCCAAGATATGTGGATGTGATTAGCTTGACCCATTTTTATTTTGACATAGAATGAGTTTGCTAAAGGGGCATAGTCTGGATTTTGAAATGTTATGATCAAACAAATATCCTTGTGCTCCTGGATAGAGAAGTAAAAAGGAATAATGAAGACTATCAGATAGATAGAACCTATGCATTTTATATCAATAAATTATTTACACGCAGCATTAATCTTCACCCTTATATGTTATCAAGTTTCATATTCAAATAATTGATGCCTCAGCATCTCATTCCATGAAGATTCAAAGCAAATGCAGGTTGTAGACAAAATTAGCAAACATCTAAAAGTCAGTCTTACTTATGTAGAATCTACAATTTTGGGTCCCTTCCACAGCAAGCCAAAAAGGAATTCACAAGAGAAAGGCTTTAGAATGACAGTTAGAATTTTTCAAAATCCAGTGTAATGGTAAAAATCACCTCAATGTCTTCACAGCTTGCATCCATCGGCATAATATTTTCAACAGCATGGGCATCTAAACCGATGACTGCTTGAAGTTCATAAGCACGCTGCTGTAGATCTGTTGAATGGGATGCTAATAACTCTTCAATCAAGGATTCACACTGCAGGACATAAAATATCAGCATGTTGAAAGTTCTATCTTCATATTCGGAAAATAACTCTATTTTGATTAAGCAGAGATATATTTTTCAATTACTTACCTCCACTAATGACACGCAATTAAGTTTTTTTTTGCACCCCAGAAACTATTTAGCTATTCATAAAAATGTATATAAGCCGTTCTGCAAATATAAAGTTATCCTTCAATGATAATGTAAAAAAGAGAGGGGAAAAACTGAATAATCATGCTCCAAGGTGGAAGGATGATATTTTTCACATTCTAGTACTTTAGCAGTTTGGTATATTTGTTATTTTTAGTAGGATTTCCTGTCTTATCTGAGGAAGATTGCTTGCTTACAATATACATCACCTCTCTTCCAGAAGCAGCTAGGAACTGATAAAAGAAAAATCCAGCTGCATCTAGAACTTCTATTACCTCATTTTCAGCCGCCACTTGCTAGAAGAGGGTGGTTTTTTAATTTTTAACTCTTATTTCAACATCTAATGTATCCCAAAGTAACTAACAGAATTGATCCACTGCATTCATGAATTAATACCCCAAATTTATATTCAGCGGATATCTACAATCAAACCATCAAAGATATAAAATGAAAGAAAACTTTCCACCCTCAAATCAGTAAGGAATAATTGAGCTCAAATATATCCTCTCTTTTCCTACTCTTGGCCGCCGTTTTTGTGCACATTATTTCCCTAAATCACCTATTAAATAAAGGGAAAAGCTCAATCAGGCTCCATGTACTTAATGGTTGTTGCTGAATTAGCAGACCAAGAAGTTCACATATGCATCCTACTAATGAGCAACCTCACTTTGTACGGGATTTTCCAGCATCTGACAAACACTTGGCTTTCTTTATGCAACATTCATTGGCCATGTGATTCTTATTCAATGGTATGCCAAAAGCAAAAACTTTTCCCATATATGGGTATGGCTAAGCTATTAAAAAATACTCATGAAGGACTGTGTTGTCATCTATACATCTGGATACCTGGAGTGCACAACTAATGAACCAGCACAAGGAAAAACAACGAAAAACTAAAGTTGTCACTGTATAACAGCAACAATTGAAAAAGCTACATAGACATTTGAGCAACACTTCTGTATGTTTGAGCAGAAAAATATATTTAAGACGTCAACGTAGATTTACGAAGGTTAGAACTGCCTACCTCAGGAAGCATATCCACTTTTCTCCCAGCTGCTATTTCGAAAGAGTATATTTTCGCAAGGGCCGTCACAGCGTACGCCTTTGTAATAAGAGAAGAAAAGACATTACCGATTAGACATAAAATTATTGCTTCATTCCACTAACAAGATGAGACTTAACTTTTCTACATAATGTTGAAGGAGAAATTACATAGTATTCAGTATGCAAAGGCCAACATGAGTATCCAAATTACATCATGCTCTCTAGTTCTGATTAGCGTAGTAACCAAATTTTAAAAATATTTATTTTTTGTAGAATGGAAATCTACCATCCATAGACCTTTGATCAGAACTTGCCCAATAAAGGAAGAACAATAGAAAGCAGAGATCAAGCATTACCAACTATTCAATGTCCGTGGTGAAGTTTAACAGCCAACGAGAGCTGCTGGCTGTTCACTCTGTGTGAAGATTGTTAATTTTTATATCCAGGGAAAAGCCGGATGTTTTTCTAAATCACGTTGATACTGCACCACTTCCAGAATAATTTTCATTCATTTGCCAAAAGAACTGATAATCACTAATGACTATACCTTCATAACCCTGAAGAAAGGAGGCAGGGGAATATCTGGATCATATTATAGAGATTACTGACAATGCAATGAAACTAGAGAAAAGTCTACCAGATTCCAATAGCTCTAGTATCAAACAATTCCTTGGGAGATCGTTTGGGATCATTAAGCACTTCCTTCATGAATAACATTTCTTCCTTTGCTTATTTTTCCTGCTTTCTTTAATTTACCAATCAACCATTAACAGTTATGTTTCCATTCTATTATTAAAACTTAAAATTGGCAGACAAAAATGAAGGGGGTGAATAAGCGGTCGTGGTCACTAAGTGCCTGCACGACTCTAGTCTCTAGAACATCTGAAGTGGGAGCGGAATGGTTATTAGCTGCCACTGCTTTCATTATTTTTATATTTGCTTGAATTTTTCAGACCTATATTTTATCAAGAAATCAGATATCGTACTTGCCTATTGCCATAAACCATAAGCATTTAAAGCAACCACCCCAAGTTTTAAAAAGAACAAAAGAAAAAATAAATAAATAAACAAGAAGATTATATAGTCCAACTGTTACAAGAAAAAAAAAAGTTAGGCGCATTATGTCCGCAGTTGTATCACCATGACAGGAGTTTCAAATGCCTGCAACGGGCATTCCACAATGCCCACTGCAGATAATACTCTGCAAAGAGACCCACATCTTAAACAACATTTTACTAGGACACTTTGTTGTGTATCACTGGCAGTGGGCATGCCTTACTGCCCGTTAAGGGCATTTGATCAATTTCATTGCCATGTATATTTGTCACTCTTTCACAATGTGAGATAACTTACAAATAAAATCAGCCTAAATATGCATAAATCTGAACTTAAAAAAAACATGTGCAGGATGAATCATAACCAAAATAGTTATACATTACGAAGTTCGGATGTGGCTACAGAGACTTCATTAAGCCAAGATGTAAATAGAATCTTTTCAGCATAGAGTCTGAAGATGTTAGGATTAAAGCAAGCACACCTTTACACTGTTGTCCGTTGAATGTGCCTCTGCCACATCACACAATTTCCCACTGATATAGGAAGCAGAATACTTACCATCTGCTGTACCATACTCCCCCAAGACCCAACAAATGACCTGCAACATAAAAGTAGCAAAAAAAATTGTAGAGGCAAGATTTGTCTCTATAATAGGGCAAGCCCATGCCAACAGAAAATAACTGCAAGGAAACCTAAATGTGATACATACTTGAAGAAATGCAGATGGAAGTTTTGGCTCTCCAATAATTTGAAGATACGAGTCCACCTGAACACACCAAAAAATAAATAAATAAACTCAGTCAGAGAATCACTAACAGTCTATTCACTTTTAAGAGCACATTCCACAATATAGAGAACATATTTAAATCTAAAGAGCAAAAATTTTAACGCATTCCAACTGGTTCATTATTCGTGGCTTTTCATTTCACATTTTCACGAAATATTTATTGTTGTCCCCATATTTTATTTTGAATTTTTAATAAGGAAATGAAGTCCTTCCGGCTTAAATACTCAAGAATTGTTTAAATAACAAAAATGGAGTATTCAAACATGCACTTTACTGAATGCATTTAGCTTGTGTATGATTTTGATTCTTCCAAAATCGATTTTCACTCAAACTCATTTTCAACAACACATTCACCCATTAGACTAACCTTGCAGCTTATTCTTACTAGCTTTCAACCACAAATTTTTCTGAAAAACCATTTTTTTTTGCAAAATCAATTCTCCAAAAATCAAAATTATACACACCCTTAGTAATAGAGAGTGAGTATTACGTGTCTCTAAATTCAAAAGTTATGAGGAAATGATAATGTCATGAGACCACCCAAAAGTAAAGAACGTTCAAGCTCATTTACATAGATTAAATTCTAAAGAAATATCCAACATATAACTCATAGATATTTTCAAGCTCGCTAAAAGAAGACTTCAAAATCCATAGAACAGAAAAACATATTATATTTTCATAACTGACATGAAGCATATGTGTTAAACATAAAAGGGAACCTATTAGTATAACATACAGCAGATGATCTGAGCTGACTATCCGCATTATCATCATCTTCCCCAAATCCCTCAGCAATCAACCGCATCAAGTTATGAGCCACTTTGGCATTAACTAGGTCCCCTGCGTGCTCAAATACTCTATTCATTGTCTGGCAAGTGAAAATAGGTCAAAACAAGAGGACCATCAAAATTTCTTTATTACCCAATAGTGTTGGGATAATCCATAAAAGGCAAATGAAATTGGTAATATAACCTGTATAAACCACTGGTTGCTGGGTGCAAATTGCTCAGCAAGTTCAACACATCTAGACGCTATTTCAGTTTTGTAATGATCATCATTGATGTTTACAATATAATCTATCATACGGTCAACAATTACTTCTACATTTGATGACTTTGTCATCTTGTAAAGCAGTTCAAATGTCTTGCGCTTTAGAGTGTCATCCGGGTCCTGTATCACAAAGCATGTCAGGCTTCAAACTGATATTAAATAGACAAACAATATGAACAATGATAGAACCTCGATGTTTGCACATGTATAATTAAGCATCTTCATCACTTGTAGTGCTTATTTCGGCTGTTAAGTTAGTTGGGAACATCTTGGCATATTTAGTTGGGAACATCTTGGCATATTGGAATGAAGTTGCACTTGAGAAAACTCTAAGAACCAGAGTAATACACGAGATCTCAACTGGGGACGAGAAGAAACAGAAAATTAAAGAAACCAACATCAAACAACATCCTTATCAAACATCAAACAGGCCACCTTTATCATTTACATTTTGTTTCTCCATTTACAGTAAGGTGTTTCATTTTGGTTGACTTGACAAAGCACAACGCGTTTACAAAATATAAGCAGTCCATCCCATGAGAATGTAAAGCTATCAACCCCAAAAGACCAGCATAAATTTCTGAAAAGTGAACATCAATAAAATAAGAAAACACACATCTCCATATCTTCTCACCTTCTACCATCTGCTTCCAAGAACATATCCAACTCTTTCTCTCAATCCTCACACATGGATCACTTTATAATGTTTCAATAGTGGTGCCAGGAGGAAGGCGCGAGGGGTGGGGGAAGGAATGTAGGTCTTACCTCTAAGCAATCAATGACAGTCAGTTGGTGCTGTTCAGCAATTTCTGGACTCTATTTTTGTTAGCTGACCAAGAGCATCAATGCCAAGATATTTCAGATTGTGACTATCACTCTGTCCACCGCAACCATTTTCAGGGTTATGAGATGCAAAAACACGAAAATAGATACAGAAGAAACCAAATTCCAGAATACAGACCTTCAGAAATTTAGAAGATGGCATCAGCAGCAGTTCCAAGTAACTTGGGGTTGGGATGTATCGAGGAAACACAGCATATGCACTCATAAAGAACAGCATTCCCAACATTGCTTGTAGAAACAAATTTTCCCAGTATGTCACCCAAAATGGTATACATGTGTTCACTGGCCTTTTTGTCACCATTACCCAGTAACCTGAGAATTTTCAATAATTTTATCTGCATGGTAAAGCAGCATTGATCATAATTTGTGGGCAAACAGATAAATGCAATAAACGTGGAGGATAATAACAACAGTTTATGTGCTTTGCTGTTAAATAAGACTTTCTTCTTGCAAAATGAGCTGTTGTGTCACCTATGCAAACTCTAGACTATACGGTTTAGGATGACGCATAATAGACAGCAAAGGACATGAGCAGGACAAAGTCATTGAAGCTTGTAGATGAAATCTTTAATCAAAGAATCAATCTTAAGATCCACTCAGACAGTGATGGCATAAGCAATCAACTTCATCACTCATTGATTAATTTCTGATTTGTAATTCAATCATTTTATGTATATGGGCTGCCATTTGACAAGCTCCAAAAATGTAGTTTGTGACTTCTTCATTTTCAACTTAAGATCTGTCTCAAATATATAGCGTGTGAGACTGCAAGCTTTACCACCTCTGAATTATCTGAAGCATCTAGTGACAAATGCGAAAAATATCCATACTGTAATTTAGACGTTACAATTTCAAAAACCTGTACACAGACTTATCCATAATACACCCAATACAAAAACAACACACCATCTAACATTATTTTCATGAAACGTTGCCGCATGCCACTAGGCTTACCTCATGTAACTAAATTGGGTACAACGTTCAAAGTAAAGGTTTTATATGTGTTGCTTAGACTAGACTTCAAGTCTCAAGTGTGTGGATATGAAGGTTAAATTATCAAATTTTCACGTCACAGTGTGTGGACTGAGGACTTATCCATTTAATTTGTGCACGAGACACATTTCAAATCATTCAAATTGATCTTTTAGTCCATATGAAAAGGTACAAAATACAAATTTTGTATACTGGCATTTCATATGACAATTTAAAAGTAAAAGACCACTGTTATAACTACATATCCTCTATTCCTCAGAGGATTTAAAACTTGTTTAGTTTTTCCTTTCTTGCCTTCGACCAAGAACAGTTCCGGAAATGGTAAGTGACAAGGTGATATTGGAGCAGAAAGGTCATTGAACCAAGAAGACAAGGTTTTTAGGTTAGCATCTCATGAAGCCCAATGATGAACTTGTGAGTATTTAACTAGAGACTTGCAGGTTATATAAAATCCATGCCCAATATGTACAATGTTGGCATGGAATGAATAGTTTCGTACCATAGTCATTGTACTCTTGTCCATAGAAATAAACATAGCATGCAATGAGAAAGAATCAAAGGTGTAAGGACTCATCCCTATATTGTCAACCTTTAAGAAGAGTCATAATTCGAAGACCATCAGTAAATAAAGGTTTAGTTGGCAACAAGATAATTATACAAAACAAGCCAGAGGATCTTCAGAAAGAGACAGAAATGCAAGAATTAGGAAATTGAAGAATTATAAAGGCATTTAACAATAACATTGGAATCGTGTTAATATAAATAGGTATACCTGGATAAATGGAGCAGGCATTTGACGATAATCATAACCCTTTGGCAGCCTGTGTTCAGCTACTTGCTTTAGAATGTTCACAAAGCTGACAACTAGATCCTTGTACGAACTAACATCAGCTGCAATCAGATCAGATAGTGGACAAAGTGTTGCACCCATAACACCAGGATCATTATCATACAGCGTCTGTAATATATTCATTAAAACCAAGAAAAAACTTTATCTGCAAACTAAAACTTTTTCTTTCATGACGCACCTGCAAATCAATGTAGTATACATAAAATGAAGAAATTGAAAAACTCCAGTGCAAGAATATGTTTAAATTGTTTTATTTGGTTGTAATGTATATAAACATCACTCATGAAAGCTTTATTTGCTAAATTAAGTTCTTATGTAACTTTCTGCCATTATTTTGCTCACACGATTGGATGCCATTACGGTAAGAAAGACTAATTTCGTTATATTTTTCTCCTTATTTTATCCTCATTTTCCTTCCATCAAAATTCAAAGTCCCTTAATATAAACTTAAATAGAGGATAAATATCATCCTTACCATTCCTTGTTATGTACATATGCAAAATCATTTGAGTACATTAATGCGACCATTTATCAATCCCAGAACTATCAAATTTGACTATTCCATATTCCTTTAAGTATGTGTACTGGTATTGTACAAGAATAACCATATGCGGCTAACATTTCATATCTATCCTGATCACCATAGAAGAACCGAAACAGGGGATACACAATTACATTGTCATAGAATTCCGCATTTCAGTCTCTATTTTGGATACATTGCGCTTAAGACTATACCTTGAAAACAACTAAGGGTGTGTTCTTGTTGTGTTTCAGTTTTCATTTTTGACTTTTTAATTCATTTTAAATTGTGTTTTGAGTGTAATTTAAGAAAGGGAATGAATTTCAGAATTTGTTCTTTTTTTACCAAGTGTTTTCAGTCTTTTACAATGAAAATGCTCAGAAAGATAAAATATCGTTTTGAGTTTTCTTGACAAAATTTTTTCTCTGTGTGAGTGCAATTTAAGAAAGAGAATGAACTCATCTATGCAACCACATCTTGACGTACATAGATTATACTCACCTTCCGGAAGTTGGAAATGAGATGAGAAACTGACCCAGGTGCCCTCTGATAAAACCGATGGAGTACCATCACTGCTTTTTTCCTCACTGCTTCCTTTTGGTGCCCCAATAGTTCAACCACCTGAGGCAACACCGCTGGGACAGTTTCCTCATTAATCAACCTACAAGCGGCGTTCAAAGCAGCACAAACCACCAAATAATTATCACTCTTCAGGTCTTTTTGTATAGTATTAACGATCAAAATAATCAAGTCGTGATCCTCATTCAAAAACAGTGTAACAGCCAAGTAACCAGTCCTCTTAAACAGCAAGTTCTCATCATGGGTCATCTTGACAGCATAAATGTAGCCAAAGGAAGCATCATGACCCAGCATCTCAACATAAAGGAGACGTAAAAGGTACTCTTTGAGCTTGAATTTCGGAGTATTCGGGTTTGCAAGACGGGTTTTTAACGTCTCGATTTCACGTAAAACAATTCTGTCCTCCTCTGCCTTCGATCGGGCCTCACCGATCGATTTGATGAGATCAAGGAACTCTTTGGACTTCCCGAACCCACCTTGGGAGCCCATTGTGAGCTCCCGCTTCATCATCTTTAGTTGCTCCATCTCTAAAAAGTAAAGTTCAATTTGCCGGGCACATATTGCTGTATTCAAATTGAGCTGCAGCCGGAAGTTTATTTGCTTCGAACAGGATTTCAAGCTTCAAATCTGAGAATTTGTGAGAGAATTTGGGTTTTTGCCTCTTGGTGCAGAGTGCAAATGGATGGAAAGAATTGCCGGAGGGAAAATTCAACGGTAGAGACGATCAACGTACAACTTTTATTATGCAAGGTACTAGTTTTGTAACTTTGTACGTTTTTCTTTTAGAATAGAAATAGAAAGAAGAGAAGAAGAAACTTTGTCCATCTTATAGGGTCCGTTTGGTATTGATTATAAACCAAATGATTTATAACACATTTTAAATTTTAAATTCTTGAGATATTTGTCAAATTCTCTTATTGACACCTCACCCCCAAAACACATGAAATAACAATTTTTCAAAATTTAACCAATCAAATTAAGCTACATCTCTTCAAAATTTAAATTTCAAAATGTGTTATAAATCATTTAGTTTATAATCAATGCCAAACGGACCTTATTATAAATTTATAATAACTAAAATATATGTGAAATTTCATATTGGTCCTTATTATTTTATTTTAAGCTTTAGAATTATTAGAGAAAATTGTATTTGAGGTGTCTAACCTTTAAAATACTTGCCAATGGATTCAAAACATTCATATACTAGCTTTATCATTTTCGTAATGTAGGCATGTATTTTGTATTTAAAATGAACTTTCTTGTCATCACACTTTTGAAAATCAAACTTACTACATGCAGGTATTATCACCGGGCTTAATATTAGTTTATAACTGTTTTTTTTTATTTAAACAATGTTTATAATTGGTTGCCAATTCTTATGTCTAATTTGAAATTTAGTCAAATTTAGGCCAATGAGATATTGTCTTCACTTGTAAGGAAGATGTCTTAGAATGTTTGAGATTTCAAATTCAAGTTCCACTTAAAATATCAGAGTTTGTGTTAGTTCAACCAACTTGATTTATTGAAAGACATAATTTCAATGATTATGATAGTAAAATTGTATTGTAATTTTACTTTAAAAAAGTTGTATATAGAAAAACTAAATCACATCAATTAAAAAAAAAAAAGAAGAAGAAGAAAAGAGAAAAGAACAAGAAAAGGATTAAATATCAACATGGGTAATGTGTTTTAAGGTGATGATGAAGAAATTTTGAGGACCATGGAGACAATATTTAAATGTTACGAATCTATTTGAACTTTTTAAGAAGGTAAAGGATTTATTTTGCAATTTCACTTACTTTTATTACTGCGTGACGATAGTGAAACCAAACAGCTAGACTAAATACCAAAAACACTTTAATGATTTAAACCAGAACTTGTCCGCACGCTCATTTCAGTGTCCAATTTCTATTTGAAAAATCGCTACTGCGGTTTCCAACCTTTTGTGTGGTCCTCTTTATCTTCAGCCTACCATTTTGTGATTTTAATGTGTTCCTAATCTCCCAACATCTAGACTGGTTCGGATCAGTGTTCTAAAAAACGCGTTTAAAAGAAGCTTTCCCATCTCGCTTATGGGGTAAGCGGTGAAAAAAGCGGTCAACGGTTTTTGTTGACCGTCTAGGCGCGATTAAAATCGTTGACCGCTATTTTTTTTCAATGTTGAACATTTGGGTCATTTATTTATTTGTTAATGGTCTAAGACTCTAAGTAATAACATTGAGACATTTTTTTTTTGTTTTGGGCCATTTGTCAGAGTGTATAATACTTAATCCTCATTTATAAAGTAGGACTCATCCACCTTTTACCTTTTGAAAATATTAAATTATATAATATCTCTTAAAATTATAATATAGATATAATATTTATGTTTTTAGATGTGTTTTTCAATTTAGTATACATTACATTAATTTAAATATTTAACAGTTTTAGATTGATTAAAAATTTAAAAAATTATAAAAAATTGAAAAATACTTTTTAACGCTTAAACGACGCTTAGGCACGCTTAAACTTGAAAAACTTGAAGCTTCAGGTGGCCGCTTTTCTGCGATTCACACTTTTTAAAACACTGGTTCGGATTGTGCTATGATACTCACGTTTTGAGGGGTGGTCTTAAATTTAAACCACACCTATCGATCTTCTAATTTCCCTCCCCTTTTCTATGTCCTCTTTTGTCCAAAGAGAGAAGAAAAAATAAGAAAATATCTTGTACATGATTAATACTCATGCATGATGAAAATGTCTAGTTAAATTGCTCGTAACTCGTAAAATGCTGAAATGATAGAAATTTGTGTAGTAAAGATAACTTTATGAAGACTGTTGTGTCAATACGAGTGATCTAATTAGGGAAGTTAGGATTCAAATCACGTTAAACTTGATGTGTTGCCAAGTTTGGTAATGGAAATTATAGAATTTGTTTAACAAAATTTATAAAATGTGATGTAGTTGAAAATTATTTACAAGCAATATTCTAAAAAGGCTAATTACATTCACATTTCAATTTTTATTTGGTGCACAGTACTTTTTATTGCGCAAGAGGTGTTACTTTTTTGTATAGTTAACGTACTTAGTTTATAACTTAGGGTTTCTATTTAAATAATATGTTAACATGCTTTAAAATTAGAAACGCATTTTACAAATTTCTTATTATTGCTGTTTACATGTTTAAACTTGACAAAAATATACAAGCCTTTTGATGTCCATATAAAGAAATTGTTTGACAAAAAATATTGTTATAGACACAAGGTACTATTAATAAAAAGTAAGGAAAATAAACACGAAGAAAAAATTGGGGATTTAATTAAAAAAATCAAAATATTGAGGATTTATGGTAGAATTATTATGTGGTTTCCAAAACAACTATTATGGTGCAAATACAATTACCTATCTAAAAACTAAATTGGTCATATTACGTTGACTCAAAACGTACATGCTTTCTCACGGGGGACAAAAGGTGTTTGTTCATAAGATGCTCACACGATGTGAAGCAGTAACATAAATAAATCATTATTTAGTGCATCTATATGGTAGATATCTTGGTGCATTGCAGAAAATTTTTAAAGAGAGGTAGTCTCTCTTCTTACGGAGAGGTTGCACACACCCCTAATCCCCCAATAACAATGGGACATGTGTGTGCAATCTCTCTGTAAAAGGAGATGTTGTCTCTCTATAACTGGACCGGTGTATTGCATACTATATGGAGTTTAGTCATATAAATTACTGAATTTGCTCAACCAACTTTATCTATAAAAGGTGATATTATTGGAAATTATTTATAGGGGAATCTCCTACAATAGTAAGATTTGACACGGTAAGGATAAATATGACCACCTTTCAGAATTTGGACAAAAATGACTAAATTTTGGGTAAAATATCCTTTCTACCCCTATCTATTTAATCTAAACAGTTGTAAATGTCTAGTTATATATTTCACATGTCTAGATTAGCCATATAGCTATACAGTTGGTTTCAATAAATCTATACAGTTGCTTTGCCTCGTTGCATCTTTTCTAGTCTAGGTCCAAGTATGAATTGTTAAAACTATACAATTAAATGTCTAGATTGTGGCAATATAAAACTTCTCAGCCACGATTTGGTAATGCAATTATGATTTATGAAATTGAAAAAAAAAAATGAGCACAAAGCATGATGATTATCCAGTTTCTTGAATATGAGGAATCAAATTGAGTTGCCTATGAATGGAAATTGGAGATTCATGAGTAAGAAGAAGGGTTCAATTGTGAATTTTTGGTTGTGAATTGTTGATTGTGGTGTGGGAGGAAAAAGAAAATATTTTAAGATATAAAAATTTAAAAAAGGTCAACAATAAGGTTATTAATGTAATTTGATTAAGGATATTTATATCCATAGTCTTTTGATCGCGTTTTTTTATCTTCTTTTAATTGGTCAGCACATTTTTATCGTCAACAACAATGTTTTTAAAAGAATGTGTTAAGACAGTATAAAAAATTATTATCTGCTCATTATCGTATTTTACACAAGAAAGAAAAAAGGGAAAAAAAGTGAGAACAAAAATGCAACAAATTATTATTTATTTAAGAGCAAGTTAGTGTGTGTATATATATGTGTGTGTGATATATATTGGAAAAAGAGTCATTAATATTGACATATATGAAAAGTTAGATGTTTAAAATATGATATAAAAAATATTTGGAATATAATTATAACAATGACAGATCTCAGGTGACTGGAGTTCAGAACGTGTGCTCTTCCGATCTCAATTAAAATGCAGTGTAGATAAAATATATATATATATAGTGTGGATATAATTGACTAATTTAAAAAAGGTCTAGTTTTGGAACAACCTTTTAAAAAGTTACTATTTTTTTGCAATTTCCTCTGGTTTAGAGTTTAAACTTGACTTTAAATACAAATTAATTTCTATAAATCTGCTCACCCCAACCCCCACACCCAAAAACTCCCTCAAAAAGAAAGGGAGAAAAAAAAAGGGACACAAATAAAAAAGCTGCTTAGGTTTGTGAGCAAACTGATGATCTGATTCCATTTTCAGCTATATAAGATAGCTAAACCAACTTTATTCAATTTTTGCAGGATTGTTAAGTTAAATATGTGAGTTCAAAGGTCCAAATTAATCTTTATCCTTTTTTTTTCTTCTTGTGAATACAACAAGCTAGGAATTGTTGGAATTGATGTCCAATGTCCAATTAGTTAGACCGGGTTTAATCGAGTCGAATTAATTAATTAGATTAATTAGTTAACCCGTTTGGTTGTAGGCCCATAGAAGCCCACTAAGACTAGGGTTTTACATCCTACAACTTTAAATAGACATCTTGTGTTTAGGGTTAGAGAGAAAGAGGCTGTAGATGAAAATTCGTATGACATATTTTATTCGATATGATTGTGGATATTCTTTCAACTTCTTACTAGCACATGAAGTTGATAGAACCCTAAACATACTCCCGTAAATCCGCTTCGAATTGCTCATTGTTATGGAGTTTCAAATCCATTCTTGGCGTGTGGATTACCGTTAGAGGCTTGGCAATTGGACAGCTGTGATGATAAGCAATACTCCAACGGTTAATTGGGAATTCCAATTCAAGGCGCTCATCAAAGATGTATTTTTCTTTCACGAATTTTTTTGAAGTACAAGGTCGATCTTAGGCATAGGAATTGAATGTTTACTTAATTTCTGCTGTGCATATACTGTTCAATTCCTAACAGTGGTATCAGAGCCTGCTTTGTTACTATTTAGAATTTGGTTTATACTTTGATGAACTTGACAATAATTGTTATTTTTATGTATCTATTTGATTTGTATCATTGACAATTAAATTTGACTATGAGTTGGATTTCTAGCGAAGAAAATGTCTGGAATTTAACTTCATAATCTGAATCAATCTTTATTGATTTGGGCCACATGAAACGGATTTGCAATTTTTTAAAAAAAAAAAATAAAAAAATGGTGCTGGAAGATCTCAGCCAGCGGGTGCGGACAGCTGCAGAATAGTTTTGGCGGCGAAAGGTTCACGCCACGGCAGCTATACGTTGCACTAGCAGGGCCGTGGCAGTAGTGCAAATGGCTGCTGTAAACTGCTGTAGCAGCCGATGCTACTGCGAACGACAACAGGTCTCCCTGCCGCCTGTCTGAGGCGTTGCAGGCTCCAACGGCACCAGATCTACCGCGGTCTGGATAGTGGCAATCAATTTGGGGAAGGGTCTTGTTGTGCAATTTTGGAAATTGCACTGCAATCCCCCACTGTTTCTGACATGTACAGGGAGGTCTGTGCAATTTTTGAAATTGCATGGACAGTCCTCTAAGTTTTGAAATTTATATATTGACCCTGAAATTTTTGAAATTTCAGAATTTGTCTCATGTTTTCGAATTTGACAAATTGGTTTATAGGGTTTGAATTATAACTTAAAAGTTTTGTAAAATTTTAGAATTTTTCAATTGAGTCAAAATTTAAATATTGTGAAAATTTTGTTTTGCCAAAATTATTTATTTGGATAAAAGTTGAATTTTGGCTTAATTCAAGTTGTGATTTCAACCCTAAATCTTTCTAAAACTTATATCAAAGTATCATTTTGATATTAAAAACCAAATAAAGAGTTATTTTGTGGTAATCCCCAATTGCTAATAAAGTTTGTTAATTAATATGATTAATTGATTGATTTTATTGATACGAAATTACTTGATTAATTAGATTAATTATTTAATTTCGATTAATCCGTTTAATCTTGGCTAAATTGGCTTAGACGGTTATCGTTAATACCAAATCTAGAAATTGATATGTTAATTAATATATGGTAGTAATTGAATAGATTTAGTAGATTATTATAAACTTGAACCATATGATTGGTTGCAATAAACTAGTATAGGATACTAGTTATCATTGAATGGTTAATTTATTTTCCTTTCTGTTTGAGTTATAATAAGATAATTTGTATATGATACAAATTAGAAAAGGAACATGGAAAATATTTCATTTGACATTAGATGATTGAATATAATGTCTCTTGTAAAGTTAACCATCTACTCTTCTTAATGGCTCAAGAAGATTCGGTAGAAGTAATCCATAATGATCTGCACTTATTAATTATGTACAGTTAATCTCATATTAGTTGCTATTGCTATACATAAATGAGCGGAGACTGATCCCTTAATTAAAATATTAAATTCATATTAAATGTTAATACATGTCTTCTACTGTTATAGTGAAAACCGAGAGGACATTACCGATGTCAGCTTTTTGAGTCACTCAAGGCTGCTCGTTCATGGACATGTTTTTCACTATAAAACATTTGATATTTCTGAACAGTGGGTTGAATTTAACTCAGATTCACTTTTGTTTTTGAGTCACTCGAGGAAATAAAATTTTAGAAGCGTATCAAGTAAAGTATATAAGATATACGAGACAATTAGTTGTCTACTTGATGATCTAGGTGTCACATAAAGATGTGATTGATAGTGTATTAACCTGAATGTTTTATTCGGATTTGTTGAGTCACTCAAGGTTCTAATAAAACAAATGGGATCCTAGCCCACTGGAGATTCAAATGAATTTCAATAACTAATGCAGAGGGATCATTAATTCAGTGGAAGCATAATTAATTTGATAAAACTCCATGTCAAATTAATTTCTTACATCAATTAATTTTGTTCTATCTTGTCATTATATATTTAAATAATGAGTATATTTGTAAATTTAATTAGCATATACGATGTCAATAAAATTTTTCGGACCAAAATTATAGAAGTGGCATCAAAAAGAGAATTGTTCTCAAATGAGAAAAATGGATATGTCTTAAAACAAATTATGCGAATGTTCCTACTAAGGAAGTTTTGCGAGAATAGTGCAACTTTACAAATATCATAAGATGATAAACATAACGGCTATATGTGATACTTGCATTATAAGTTGTAAAGATTGCTTATGGGTACAAAGGTTTATACTGTTTCTCTTCATCTTAAAGAGTTGAAGGATGAACTATTGAGCAGTATAAACTCTAAATGATGTTCAGAAGCACAATGAGAAAATGAGCTAAGTATTGACTTTCTTATAATTGTTGTATGATAGCTTATCAAAATTTATTGTAAATTGAGATGCATAAATTAGATTTATATTACCCACTAATCTGTTTGATATGATACAACTGTTGAACTTATCATCAATGAGATGTAAGGGCAAATATTGACTATTGAAGCCTTTAACGGTACTTAAAGGTAGTGTTGATGAAACTTTGAGAAAGATTCTAAACAGTCAGTAATAAGTTAAAGTATATAAAGACATATCTATATACTATCTAAAAGAGAATAACTAGGAGAAACAGTTTTGGACAATTCTACCCTAACTTATTTAGTTTAACTTCACATTTGCCCCTTGACATTATTAATTATTATTTTGATTTTTTCTTTGGTTTTTTTAAGTAAATCATACATTTATAAACAAATTGAATTAGCAATTAGTAAATTGAATTAAATCATGCATTCATATGAGTGAGTAATCATGCATCTATATGGGTTAAATGGCTAAAACAATTTGTGAATAAAAAAAATGTTTTATTTAGCTAAACAAATAAACAAATGGTAAGAAAACCGGTCCGGCTATAGAAATAAGGTCGGGTTCCTTACAGAGCCCGGTATCCAATCATAGACTAACATCTCACCTAACACACACCATGTGTCAGTATCCCATTGGAAACTGGGCTCCGTAAAGAACCCGGCCCTGGCTCCTTAGAAATTTTCGTAAGAAAACCACATATATTTCCTTTAGCACATTATTTCAATTTCAAATGACATACATCATACGGGTTAAATGGTGGTATTCAATCAAAATGATAAATGGTGGTATGATCTATTATATTTCTTTTAGCAGATTATTTAATTTTAAAGTACATCATATACACTAAATGGTGTTTTTTTAATTAAATCATGTATTTATAAATAGCAATATAGCAAATTGAATTCCATCATTAGTACATGTTATAATTTCATGTAACGGCAGTAAAGGTTGGTATTAAATCTATAATAAATACCATTAATAAATGCCATGAATGGGGGTGGTTATTGGTATTAGCACATTATTTCAATTTTAAATTACACACATCATATGCCACACACAATAAAGAAACCAAATGTGTAATGAGATAAAAACCATACACCAACTTGACATGGACTCCAAAACAAAAGAGATAATAGGTGATATTCTTTATACTTAATTGATTTATTCTAATGGTTTTCTCAACACATTGATTTGCATTTTTCAATTTATTATTTTTAGGTGTTATGCTTAATGTTTGTATTTCCTTTAGTTAATAGTCATAAATCAATTATAAATGCCATTGGTAAATGCCATGAATGGGGTGGTTATTTGGTTATGATAACATTATAAAAATCGTGTGCCAAAATTGTGCAAAAGCGAGAGCTCTTTTTATATATGGAATTTCCAAAACATTATGTATGGAATAAAAAATGAGCTAATTAGCGCTATCTAACCATAACCTTTTACATTATTGTGCGATCCAATCTCAACCATTGAAATGTAGAAATTCTAAGCTCAAATCCCACTTTTTTTTTACGCAATCTAACCTTTTTAATTTAAAAAAGACTATAATACCAGTAAATTTTAATTGAAATAAAATTTAATAAATAAGAAATAGATAAAAAAAATTAAAAGCATATCTTGGTTATATTTCAAAAAAAAATCATGAGAATTAAGGGAATGACAATGGGTTGTATTGATTCGCTTTACAATCCACTTAAACAGTATCAGGTAGACTGAATTGATGTGTAGCTAGGGCGATGTGGGATCAAATTTTTATATCTCTATATTGATCTATTTATTAGTGTTATTTTTTTCATTTTTAAATTTTTTCTCATTTATTTTACATTTTTATTACTTTTAATTAAATAGTCTTTGCAGCAGACATCTATCAGGCTCAACGGGATTGCAGATCATAAAAATGCTTCTTCAATCAGGCGGGTTGTATTAAATTCACTGAAACACTATCAAAACATATCCAATGTAATGATATCAAAAAATGCCCAATTTTCTGTGAACTCGATGAGGACCCGCATCCCTATTATGAATGGAGAAGTATCATTATGATCCACAATTATGCAAAGTATGATAGACCACAAGTGCATATCTGGATCCATTAGCAACAATTATTTAATTAAAAATAATAAAAATGTAAAATAAATGAGAAAAAAAACTTAGTAAATGAAAAAAATAATAATCAATAGATCGATAGACCGATTAAAAATTTGATCCACATCCCCTGACTAACACATCGATTCGGTCCACCCTGTATACTTTAGGCAGATTGTGAAGCAGATCATTTCAATACACATCCCTAAATTCTCATTGGTTGATTTTTTTATAAATATAACCAATATATGTTTTTTTAATTATTTATCTATTTCTTAATTTATGATATCTCGTACAATTAAATTTTAAGGGTATTATAGTCTTTTTAAGTTAAAAATGTTAGATTGCGCAAAAAATGTGAGATTTGATGTAAAAAGTGTCAAATTTCAAAGGTTAGGGTTTGATTGCACAATAGTGTGATAGGTTAGGGTTAGATAGTGCCAATT
>CAVNYN010203608.1:0-34882 GCA_963692815.1 Nyctanthes arbor-tristis | reverse complement strand
GGGGGGGGGGGGGTTCCCTCTTTGAGGACCCCCGGAAGTTTTGAGGCCTCCTTCAGCCTCAAAATATCTTTTGTGGTATCTCCCTTCAAAATCGTGGTTGTTTGAGGTTGGGAATTGTTAGAATATTATCTAGGCTAATAAATCTTGGTTTTATGAATAAGATGCATGCATTTAGAATTCGACACGAGTGAGGGGGATTTTCATGTTTATTAAAAATTCATTGAATGAGTAGTTTATTGGAGTATATTACTAGTTTATTATTAATTGAAGTATTAAATTGATGTATTTTGATTTAGTAGTACTATGAGCATCGGAGCATCAGAGAATAAAATCACATTTGAGTTGAGAAAGTACTTGTGAGTTTCAAAGAGAACAAATATTCTTCCCTTGAGTTTCTATCACATATTTGTGGGTGATTTTTTATAGGGTTCACCAAATTAACGCTTCCAACAAATTGGTATATGAGGTTTGTTGTAATATGACATCTAACAATAGTGTGTTGCAACCTCAACTTCCTTGATTTGATAGGAAGAATTATAGTCGATGGAGTCAACAAATGAAAGTCTTGTATGGTTTTCAAGCTTACGGGATATTGTAGAGAATGGTTTTGTTAAGCCACAAGACCAAGATGCTCTTACTCAACAAAAGCGGCTTGGGGCATTTTGCAATCAACTTACCAAGGAGAAGATAAAGTCAAATGGTGTGGTTACAGGCTATGAGATCTAAATTTGATACACTTCAAATCAAAGATTATGAGTCAGTGGAGGAATATTTTGATCTTGTCCTTTCAATTGTTAATCAATTGAAAATGGAGAACAAATATCATATCAGAGAGTAATGGAGAAGATTCTTAGGAGTATGACTAGAAAGTTTGAGCACGTGGTTGTTGCTATTGAAGAGTCAAAGGTTTTGGCCATATTATCTATAAATAGCCTGATGGGGTCTCTCCAATCCGATGAGCTTAGATTGAAGCAATTAATTGATAGTTCTTCTTTAGAACAATCTTTTCAATCTCGAGCTTCTTTTAAGCAAAGCTATCAAGGAAGAGGAAGAGGAAGAGGAAGAGGTGGACGTGGAAATGGTAGAAATTTTGAGTCTCGAAACAACAAAAACGAAAGCAAAGAAGAATCAGGCTCTTTTCAAAACCGAGAAGTAGAAGGTGTAGAGGTAGAGGAAGAAGCCAAAGTAGAGGTCATGGTGATTTTTCTAATGTTCAATGCTATAATTGTGGATGTTTTGGCCATAGCAAAGCTTATTGCAGGCCGAGGAAAAATGACGGTGATATTAACACATCCAATTTCACGCATGTGGATAAAAATAAGGATGAATGTATACTTTTTATGGCTTGTAAAACACAAGATGTTTTAGTTGAAAATGTTTGGTATCTTGATAGCGGTTGCAGTAATCATATGACTGGCAACAAAGATATTTTTGTAATTTTAGATGATTCTCTCTAGAGTAAAGTCAAGATTGGTGATGACAAGCGACATCAAATGAAAGGAAAGGGCGATATTCTTGTTCAAACAAGGAAAGGTGTCAAACAAATCACCAACGTATTTATTCTATGTTCCAGGCCTCAAACACAATCTGCTGAGTGTAGCTTCTTCAGAAGGGGTATGATATTATTTTTAAAAATGATGCATGCTAGATCAAAGGCAGGGATGATATGTTTATCACAAGAGTGAAAATGACCCCGAACAAGATGTTTCCATTGAATTTTTCATACAGCCAAAGTTCTTGTTTCAACACTTTGGTGAATGATGTTTCTTGGAGATGGCGTTTTCGATTTGGACATTTGAGTTTTAACTCATTGTTTTATATGTGCAAAAATCATATGATGAAAGGAATGGCAAACATTGGTCACGTTATCAAGCTTGTGAAGCATGTATTCTTGGGAAGCATCATCACAACCAATTTCCAGTTTGTAAAGCATGAAGAGCCTCAAAGCCACTTGAATTAGTTCAAACTAATTTATGTGGACCTATGCCCACATTAACAATTGGAGGTAATCGTTATTTTCTCACATTCATTGACGATTACAGTAGAAAGATATGGATTTATTTGCTCAAAGAAAAAATTGGAGTTTATGAGTGCTTCAAAAACTTCAAAGCTTTTGTTGAAAATCAAAGTGGCTATACAATAAAAACTTTACATTATGATCGTGGTGGAGAATTTGTTGCTTTAGAAAGTTTTTTTAAACGGAATAAATTTGGCATCAACAAACTATTTGATACACTCCCTAATAGAATGGAGTAGCTGAGCGGAAAAATAGAACCATCATAGAGCTAGCAAAAAGTATGTTGAAAGCTAAGGATATGCCTAAGGAATTCTGGAGTGATGCCGTGACTTGTGTTGTTTTTCCTCTAAACCGAGCTGCAACTAAAATTGTTCAAGGTATGACTTCTCAAGAAGCTTGGAGCAGGATAAAGCCATGTGTTAGCCACTTGAGAGTATTTGGGAGTATAGCTCACTCGTATATTCCAGAAGAAAAGAGAGGTAAGCTTGATGATAAATCAGAAAAATGTATCATGATAGGATACAGTGAAAATTAAAAAACATATCGCTTGTATAATCCTCTATCCAAGAAGGTAATTATAAGTAGAGATGTGCATTTTAAAGAAGAAGAGTCCTGAAATTGGAATGTTGATGATCAAAAACAAAAGTCAGTTTCCATAAATATTAAAGACGGTGAAGACGTGGAAATAGACGAACCAGAAGATGCTGAAGAAAATGCTGAATAATTGTCCCCAACTTCCAATTCACCATCAAGGAATGGAGAGTCATTTTTGCTATCACAAAGGAAATCGACTCGACCACATCAACCATCCACAAGGTATCTATCATCTGAATATGTTACGAACTTTGCTTCACTTATGGATGCAAATCCTATAAGTTTTGAAGAAGCATCCAAGAAAGAGAAATGGAGGATTGCCATGGATCAAGAGATAGATGCTTGCGATTGAAAGAAACAAGACATGGGTGTTGACAGAACTTCCAAAAGATAAAACAGTGCTCAGGGTAAAATGGGTGAACAAAACAAAGCTGGATTCAAATGGTAAAGTAGACAAAAACAAAGCTATACTTCTCGTTTAGGGTTATGAATAGAAGTTTGGTATTGATTATGAAGAAATCTTTGATCTTGTAACTCGACTGGAAATAGTTCGTAAACTTTTATCAATGGCAACTCAGAAAGGCTAGAAGGTGAATCAAATGGACGTAAAATTAGCTTTCCTGAATGGCTTCTTGGAAGAAGTAGTATATGCTGAATAGACTCTAGGTTACAAAAAGAAAGGAGAAGAACACAAGGTGTATCGCTTGAAGAAAGCATTGTACGGATTAAAACAAGCTCCAAGAGCTTGGTATAGTTTGATTGATAGTTTTTTTTTTGAAGAATGGATTTAATAGATGTCCACATGAGCATGCACTCTATGGCAAAGAGAATGGAAGAGGTAATTTTCTTATTATTAGCTTGTATGTTGATGATCTTATTTCTACAAGTAATAATGAGAAAATGGGAACGGATTTTAAAAAGCAATGATGGAAGAATTCGAGATGACAGATTTGGAACTTCATTATTTTTTGGGAATTGAAGTGGAACAAATAGATTAAGAAATCATAATTTCTCAGCAAAAGTATGCAAAATACTTGTTGAAGAAATTTAGAACGGATGCTGCTATCCCTTGTACTAAACCTATGGAGGTAAAATTGAAGTTAAGCAAAGATGATGGAGGTGAAGAAGTTGATGCTAGTTTCTATCGAAGTCTTGTAGGAAGCCTAATATATTTAATTGCAACAAACTAGATTAATGTTCACTGTTAGCATGTTAAGCAGATTTGTGACTTCTCCAAAGAAAAGTCATTGGGAAGCCGGTAAAAGAACTCTTCATTATATAGTTGGTACTATTGTTCATGGGATTCGTTACATAAGATCCCAAAAACCAATCCTCATTGATTACAGTGATAGTGACCATGGAGGAGATGCAAATAATCACACTATAAGAAAATGCGAGATTGGCAATGGAAATTTCTGTTGCTAAACGGTTCAATTCCGTGTCTAACGCCTGTTAGTAACGGAAACGTGTTGATACTAAAACCCTTACTAATTCTATAGTGGCTAATTTAGAAATAGAATAAAAATTCCGTTACTAATTAGCAACAGAACTTTCTGTTACTAATTTGTAATGCAAAAACTTTCTGATACTAATTAGCAATAAGTTAGGCCGTTACTAAATTACCAACAGATAAAAATTACTAATTAGCAACAAACTTTTGTTGCTAATTCTGTTACTAATCGTGGACTAGAATTTAAAAAAAAAAAATTATGTTTAACCGACCTGACCCGAGAAGACACAACCTAACCCGGCCAGCTAACCCAACCCACGGACCTAATGACCCGCGAGAATTAATTCCCTTAATGCTACAATAGGGATTCAAACTTGGGTCCTGTTGGGGAGTAACGTCCCAACCGCTAGGCTACCATATATGTTTATTAACATATTGCCTCATAATTTATATAAAGTATGTTATAGTAATATTGCCAATTTAAAAATACCGAATTTTCCTTTTGAAACATTGGGGTTTTTTTATTAATTAAACTTTTGTTATATATTATTTTATATATGTCATTTATACACTAAATTTATTTATCTGTGTCAATTAATATAAATATTTTTTTACACTGGTTCTTTACACTATAATATACATTCATTGTTAATTATTGGTTCTATTAAAATAAAAATATGATTAATGTGAATTTTTTGTTTTAATGGGGGAGGACAACTAACTACTCCTACTTTCTTAAATTCCATAACTACAATTGTCGTTATACAGATTGAGATTCCATGTTTGATATTTACTTCTGTTAATAACACTTTTAATTATTCATAACATTTTTAAATTTAGATTGACGTAGTACGTAAACGTAAACATGGGTTGGCAGGACTACATTATTTTATTCTAAGTTTTCTATTTAGTAGTATAATAATAGTTTTTTTCCATTAACATATATTACTTTTTTTAATGTGATTATGTTTTATAGGTAAATGGTTTTCGGTTTGATTTTAAGTTTTAAACTTGAGTCCGACAATCAAATCGAACAATTTTTTTCTTCTTAGATTTTTTATCCAAAAGAATTCAAATAGTTTCGATTTTTTGAGCGTGAAAACTCGACTATGTTATTCTATCCACCCTTAATTTTCAGTTTTCAAGGCCGAATAACTAAGAACTATGTAGCCATTTGGTTGTTGATCGAAATCTAAATGAGTAGTTATATTCATCACCGGTCGTGATCATAACTATCATTAGGTGAGTATTAAATGATAAATTGAATTCAATAAATCACATTTCTCCACATTTAATTACACTTATATCATTCAATGGGAAAAATTCAATAAATCACATGTCTCCATTATTGATTTCGTTGGTAACTTTAAACATACATTTAAAAAAAATAAAAAAAAATATTCGTTACTAAGTTGTTGGTAATCCGTTATTAATAGTGACAAATGATTTCCGTTACTAATCAATAACGGATTGGTAATGAAAAAGTAATAACAGAAATGTTTTCATTACTAATTCTGTAGCTATGCGTGCATGATTTATTTAAAAATTATAAAATTATATTCTGTCACTAACACGTTATGTAACGCCCCGAATTCTGAGCACCCTGGACGTTAACAAAATTTTTCTTTCTTTTTAAAATAAACAAATTAAAAGTGGGTAAAATATGCGGAAAAATAATTCTCATAATCTTGGAGATAATATCCCGAAAAAAAGAACTTATTAGTCAAGAAATAAGGAATTTAAAATATTCAGGAACAGGTAAAAATGTTTAATTTATTCCAAAATAAATTTCTAAATTAATTCGATGTCACCACTGCTCAACGCCTCTCCTCTGACTCTGAACCTGCAAAATGTTGTAATTTGAAAGGGTGAGTATTTCATAGAAATACTCAGTAGTCTCGGCGCAAATTAATTAACTTATACCACAAATACACATATAAACATGCAACTATATGAATATCTTAGAAAAGTTCTTTACTCAGAAACAAGCATCATATAGTAAATGCAGGTTTTCGACTCTCGTCTCATGCTATAAAACATATCATAAATAATCAAGTATTATTGCATGCATATCATAAATAATCTTGTCTTGGCTCGTCTTAGGCATAAGGCAAATAAGCTCATGCATAAAATAAACACATAAATCACATATTTACATGCATACTGATAGCATAGATCAATTAATTTTGCACACACTTTTGAAAATAACTCTTTTTAGAAAAATGAGACCACCTCAAACTTGTGAGCTGGGCAACCTTTGTAAAAATATTACTCGTTTATGAATCTTCACGCCTTGTCTAGTCAAAATAAAATAAATTATTTTAGTATTGAGGAAATAATCTTTTATAGAAAAGAATAAAGACTAAAATGAATTTCTAAAATAGTTTAGGATTGAAATAATGTTTTTAAAAAGGTTGGGGGCTAAGACTGACAAGACCAAAACTCTTGGGACCAATTGGAAATATACTCAGAATCTGGGGACTGAAGTTGGATGCAATAATTGTTTTGGGTTCAAAAATACCCTAAGAGATAGTTTTGAGCTGCCTAAATGTCAATAAAAATACAAGGACCGAAATGGCTCAAAACCAAACTCAGGGACTTGGGGTGTGAATAAGATCCGATTTAACGCTCATTCCCTCAATCGACTTGCCCCCATCTGAGAAAACGAAGCAGAGGCAGAGGACAGAGGAGGGCGGGGGCCGGAACTGGGTTCGGTGGGGAGGGTTCGTGTGGCAGGTTTAGGCTCAAAATTTGGGGACGTGACTCAAGAGACCGCGGGTGTGAGGCTCAAGGGACGGGAGGTCACGAGTTTGACGGCATAGAGTGACACGCCCATCCCTAGTACCTCTAACTTACTAGAAGTATAACGTGCACCGATGATAAATTCCAGCTAAAAGTTAGAATTTACCATCAAAGCTCGTGAACATTCTAATTATTCTAGAAAATTTCGACAGCACTTCCTTAAGTTGTCAACAAAAGCAACCTGTACCAACACCCTATATGAAGCCCATAACTTCTCATTCATTTCAAGCAACAATTCATATATGAAGAGATTTACCAGATCTAGTATATTTCACCCGAAACACCCAATGCATGTTAATAATTGAACCATAACAGAGCCTATAATTCGTAAAATATAGCAAACTCATAACAATCTTTATGTGGTGGCTCGTGCTTTTGAAATAGCAGGCTCGACCCTTATGCGTTTCTCAAACTCCAATTGCAACCTGGAAAGAAAATCATTTGAAAACATGTGAGCTAATAAGCCCAACGAGTGGAGTTTTATAATTAAAACATGCTTTAGAAAATCGAAACATAACTTTTACAAAATCTCGGATAAAACGTTCAAGTGCATATTGGGAATTTTTTTTGACTTTAAATGTAAATTCAACGTAACATCAACGTCAATATTTGTAAAATCATCACATATTAGAATCATCATGAACCTCATTTCATTTCAAGATCATTATAGAATTTTCCCCAAAGAGTATCCAACATCTCATGATCATAATATCGAGTCATATGCGCGTAGACGGTCAGCTTGGGCCATAGGTACCTTATGACCCCTTCACCCTAGGCGGCACAATTAAACAGCTTGAGCCATAGCTAGTACATAGGCCCCTTCACCTGGGCGGTGTTCATTTGGTCAGCTTGAGCCATAGGCCCCTTCGCCCGTAGGCGGCATGATCATAAATATAAGATACACATTAGGGGGATTTTCATACATTATAAATCATAATTCAACTCAAACATTCTTTAAATCATGAAACATCATCTCATACAACATTCACATGAACTTTTCTAAAGAAATATCTCAACTTTTTCATAGAAATACATCATCATCGTAAAACATTACAAGTTCATGTGAAATCAAAGCATAATTCAATTTTCATTTAGAAAGAAAAGAAGAGGAAATGTTCCACTCACCGGCTAAGTAGTCATGTACATGAAATCTCTTTCGTGTGTCCTGAAATATAACATGAAGACTCTTAAACTTCAATTCTTTTCTCATAATATCTTGTTGTCTAGATAATTTATATTTTCATAACTTTCCAATTATTCCCTTCCTTGACTTTCTGTTTTTCTATTTACTTATTTCACGTCTTAACTTACACAGCTATTCACAATATAATATGTCATTCCATTACATTAACACATATTTACTCTCTTAAGTCATATCCCATCTCTTTCCCTTTAAATGCATGCCAATTCCATAATTTCTTTAACTATATAAAGTTGCCCTGTTTTGGGCAGTCCATTTTTAAGACCATTTTATACGCAAGAAGTGTGTCATATGATTATGAAATTCCCCCATAAGGTAGCACACTTACATAGGTTCATCATATATGAAATTGAGCTCAAGAAAATATGCTAGCAATATCAAAGTACTCCTTTAATTCCTAGAAATTCTGTTCTCGAGTCAGCCCTGACCACTTCCACAAAACACATCATAAAAACTCCTACCGACCTCCAAATGGCGTCATTCCAATTTTGGATGATAGAAAACTCATAAAGGATCATTTTCCAACTCATAGCTTGTTAAAATTCTACTTATACAATCAGTTATGTCCTCCTAAAATGGGAAGGGCAGAAACTCCTTGTATACCAATTACATGCCTAAAGTCTTTTCATTAAATTCATACATACATGCTTGGCTTCCAAGACTTCACTCTTAGCCTTTTATGCTTCCCTTTTCATTAAAAAGACATAGCTTCCTTCTTCCAATTAACCCAAAAGCTTCGTTTAATTTAGCAAAATAATATGAAATTCACTTCAAAGTTCCCAAGAATGCTCAAGAATTTCAGCTTTCATTTTTTTCCCCTTTTTAAACCATAATTTCACATGCTAACTTTACGTAATTCCCTTCTAGTCTCCAAAAAATTCCAATTCAACTTCTAAGAATAATTCCATATCATTTGTTTAAACCAATAAAAAACTAAATCATAGCCGAGCACTCAATTCCATAAAATTTCTTAAATTAACCTCAATAAATTTAAACTCAAAAATCACATACCATGCATATGTCTTCAAGAATTTTCAAATAAATCTAACTCATCTCAACAAACTTATCATTTTCCCCTTTAAAGTTCATCACAAGACACCATATAGCAAAACCCAAATTTCTCAATTTTTAGGGTTTATGAAAATCAACCCACAATATATAATAATAGCTAAAAATTAAAGCTCATCGTTCTTTCAACATAAACACCAATTATTTAACCCGAAACCATAACAATAACACCATAATTTCAACACCCATTTTAAAATACATGAACTCAAGAAAATAATTTCTTGACTTACCTACATAAAATCATCCAAGGAATCAAAACCCAAGTGTCAAACTATGCTCTCAAGGTGCAAATCCATCATTTCTGCTCTTTCTTTTTCACTTTCTTCTCATTTTCTCCATTTTTTTCTTCTCGGGTAGAACCCGTCCCAGCGTGTGTGTATGTGTTTTGGGTGTGTAGAGTGTGTTTTTCACTCCAAATGCAAGAAAGTCTTGCATAAACAGGAAAATTTGCAAACAAAGTCTCTCAACTTTCTTACTTGTTATAAGTTGGTCCTTAATAAAATAATATTTGCCTATAAATCTTTCAACCTTAATTCTTTTACTTTAAACTCCTTAATAACTTTAATATTGACCCAAATAATTTAATTTTGACCTTGGCTTGATTATTCCACCTTTGACTTTTGGTCCATAAAATTTGGGATGTCACATAGAGGGGTTCGGTCAAGGCTTGGCGCCTGGTTCTTGGCTTCATCCGAGAGTTGGGCTCAAGGGATAGGTGGCATGGGCAACGGTTTGGGTTCGAAATCTCGGTTGTGACTTGGGGAACCAAGAGGGAGTCGCGGAGATTGAGGCTCGGGCAGAGGAGGTCGCGGTGGTTGTTCGACCGCGGCAATGGGGCTCCGATCTTAACTGGCTTCTTGGAATTCCGGCGAGGAGGGGTGTTCGCCGACGGTGGGGTGTGCTTAATGTGTACCGGTTTGTGTAATTTGGGCACAAGTTTTCTTGGGTACATTGTATGGCAGTGTGTATATAGGTGTGTATATTGGCCGTGTGTGTAGGAGTGATTCTATGTGATTTGTTAACTGCCTTCTTGGCGTATGTGCTTATATTGGAGGTGTATGCGTATGTGCTTATATTGGAGGTGTATGTAATGACGGGCAAGACAAGCAGTGGCCATGGGAGAACAACATACCAGTGCTTGACACAAAGAACCTTTGAATTTGCTGAGATTGTGGGCAGACAGATGGATGAATTGGCTAAATATATAGGCTTAGTGTTCTAGTTTGTCTTGGGTTACCATGTAGTAGATGTTTACATTGAGTTGAAGTGTGAATTGATAGGAAGTTGGATTCTTGGCTGTTTGTGTAAACTGATTTGTATTACCCCTAACGTGTAGTTGAATTGGGTGGGTAATAGGATTTTGATTTTATTTAAAAGAAGGCTCTAATTGAATTATGTATATATTATTAACCTAAAATAGATTATTGATTAATTAAGATAATAGAATTATTTCGGACTTAAAGTATTTTGTAACTAGACGAGCGTGGATTAAAACGAACTTTAAAAAAAAAATTGGTGAGATTATAGCGACACATAATTATTTAATAAAATTTATTTCTAAAAAATTTCGGGTCGCTACAACCTTACCCCCTTAAAATAAATTTCGTCCTCGAAATTTAGCTTACTTGAATCTATGAGGTCTGCATATTTGTCTCGAATTTCTTCCTCTTTTTCCCAAATGACCTCATCGCTTCCCCGACTACCTCACTGGACTTTGACTAATGGCAGTTCTCGGTTTCTCAAAATATGGATTTTCTTCTCTAATATGCATGTTGGGGTTTTCTCATAGCACAAGAATTTCTGAATCCCAATATCCTGATAACTCACTACGTGATTCGGGTCAGATATGTATTTCTTTAACAAAGATATATGAAAAACGTCATGTACTGCTGAAAGTTCAGGTGGCAATACCAGTCTATATGCCACATTGCGCATCTTTTCCAATATCTCAAATGGTCCAATGAAACGCAGGCTCAACTTCCCTTTCTTACCAAACTGCAGAACGCCCTTCATTGGTGCCACTTTAAGGAACACTTTATCCCCAATCTGGAACTCCACATTCTTTCTTTTCGGATCCGCATAACTCTTCTACGTATCTTGAGCTGTTTTAATCCTGGGCTGAATCTTCTCAATTTGTGCAATAGTTTTCCCTACCAGATCTGGCCCCAACAATTTCCTTTCACCAACCTAATCCCAATAGATCGGTGAACGACATCTTTTGCCATATAATGCTTCATATGGGGCTATTCCAATAGAGGCATGATAGCTGTTATTATAGGCGAATTCTATCAAGGACAAAGAGTTACCCCATTTGGCACCCAAATCCAACACGCAAGCTCTCATAATGTCCTCCAAGGTTTGAATGGTGCGTTCCGATTGTCCATCTATTTGGGGATGATACGTAGTGCTGAAGTTCAATCGAGTACCCATGGCAGTCTAGAGACTCTTCCAGAACCTTGAGGTAAACCTTGACTCTCGGTTGGATACAATGGAAACTGGTACTCCATGTAGTCGGACAATCTCCTTGACATATAGCTGTGCCAACTGATCAACACTGAGGGTAATTCAAACTACCAAGAAATGAGCCGATTTAGTAAGTCAGTCCACAATGACCCATATAGCATCATGACCCTTGACTGATTTTGGAAGTCCCACTACAAAATCCATCGTGATTTTCTCCCACTTCCACTCAGGTATATCCAAAGGATTTAAAAAGCCTGAGGGTCTCTGATGCTCAGCTTTGACTTGCTGACAAACCATGCAACGTGAGACAAACCTCGTAATACTCCCCTTCATGTTCCTCCACCAGAAGGAATCACGCAAATCGCAATACATTTTTGTTCCACCTAGATGCGCCGTGTAAGGAGTCGAATGTGCTTATGTGAAGATTTCATTCCTGATCTGCTTGTTGATTGGAACACAGAGTCAACCCATAAACATCAGTGCTGAGTCTGAGGCAATCTCAAATCCTGGTTGCCGCGAGGTCCCTACTCCAGACCTGATCTTTTCTAGATATTTGTCATCCTTCTGGGCCACCACAATTCGATCTCTTAAGACTAGTTTAACGACCAAGTTTGCTAGCCTACCAGACTTTCGGGTTGATGGGCTTTGCACCTCTATCCTTAATTTCTGAAAATCTCGAATCAACTGATCCTGAATAGTACCCAACACTGATAGCTGTCTGGCATTCTTCCTACTCAATGCATCTGCCACTGCATTGGCTTGACCCGGATAGTAAAGAATAGTACAATCATAATCCTTCACCAACTCTAGCCATCGCCGTTGTCTCATGTTTAGCTCCTTTTGGGTAAAGAAATACTTCAAGCTTTTGTGATTCGTATATATCTCGCATTTGCTCCCATACAAGTAGTGCCGCGATATTTTTAGAGCATGCACTACTGCTGCAAGTTCCAAGTTGTGAGTGGAATAGTTCTGCTCATGTGTCTTTAACTGTCTCAATGCATAGGCAACCACCTTCCCATGTTGCATTAGAGCACATCCTAGGCTGTGTTTTGATGCGTCAATGTAAAGAACGAATCCTTCAGCACCATCAGGGATGGTCAACACTGGAGTTGATACTAAGCTCTTCTTTAATTTCTGAAAACTCTGCTCACACTTGTCTGTCTTAGGCCTGCTATCTTAGAGAAACCCTTGATGAATCAATGGTAGTAGCCGGCCAACCCTATAAAACTTCTCACATCTCCGACATGAGCCGGTGTCGGCCAGTGCGTCATAGCCTCAACTTTAGCAGGATCAACTTCAATACCTTTGGCTGTCACGACATGACCCAAGAATCCGATTCTCTCAAGCCAAAATTCGCATTTCTTAAATTTAGCATGTAACTCTTCTGCTCTCAAAGTGCCTAGCACAATCCTTAAATGCTCCTCATGTTATTTCAGATCCCTTGAGTAAACCAGTATGTCATCGATAAAGACGATGATGAATTTATCTAGGTACTGGTAAAAGACTCAATTCATCGAATCCATGAACACTGCAGGAGCGTTTGTGAGACCAAATGGCATCACTGTGAATTCATAGTGTCCATATCGGGTTCTGAATGCCATCTTAGGTATGTCAATTGGCTTGATCTTTAACTGATGATATCCAGATCTGATATCGATCTTTGAGAATACATATGCACCTTTCAGCTGATAATAAGTCTTCGATCATAGGGAGAGGATACTTATTCTTTATCATCAGCTTGTTGAGCTCCCGATAGTCGATGCACATTCTCATGCTACCATCTTTCTTTTTAACGAACAGAACCGGTGCTTCCCAAGGGGACACACTTGGTCTGATGAAACCCTTCTCCAATAACTCTTCCAGTTAAACTTTCAATTCTTACAACTCTTTAGGCGCCATATGATATGGAGCTTCAGACATTGGTGCTGCACCAGGTACCAGATCTATGGAGAATTCCACCTGCCTGTCTGGTGGAATACCTGATAAATCTTCTGGGAAAACATTTACGTATTAGCAAACCACTGGTACACGGTCCAAAGTGATCTCAATCGTTAGCTCACCCTGAAGGCTAGATCGGAATATCCCTGGCAACTGCCTTTTGCTAACAACTTTTCTGCTTGCATGGCTGAAATAAGGCGAGAAAGTGCTCTAACATTTGATCCATATAATCTAAATGCCTCTTATCTATTTTTCCGAAACACCACTTCCTTTTCATGGCACATGATGGTAGCACGGTTATTACTTAACCAATCCATATCCAATATAACGTTAAAGTCCTACATCTCGATTATGTTCAGATCTACCTTCAATATTAGTCCGTCAAAGTCAATTGGTACTGCCCTAGCTATCTCATTCGTCATAATAGTTCCCCCTAAAGGAAGGCTAACCTCAAGTGAACTATATGTTCTCTCTCTTACCAATCTCAGTCTAGCTAGGCATGAGGTAGATATAAAAGAATGCGTGGCACCTGAGTCTATCAGCACGTATACAGGAATACTAGAAATAGGTAGTGTACCTGTTATCATATAACATTACTATCAAAGAACTGTACATCACAACATCTAAATCAAGACATGTACAGGAATACCATAATTAATTAGTATACCTGCTATCACGTCAGCATCATTGATGGCATCCTCGTGCGTCATGGCAAATACACGAGCTTTTCCTTTGTTAGCCTGCTGCGTACTCTTCTCTGGTCAGTGCTCTGAGCAGAAGTGTTTGGGCAATCAGATGAAAAATGGCCCGGCTGACTGCACCTGTAACATACTCCCTTGCCCTATAGACACTCTCCCCTATGCAACTTCTTACAGTCAGGGCATGGTGGAATTGAGTTAACAGTCTGTCCACCAGTCGACCTTGTGTTTGGCTTTTTGTTGGATGCCTGGTTCCTGTTTTGCCCTTGATACGGCCCCTTCCATTTCCTCTTTCCCTGATTCTGCTGATTTCTCTTACTTCCTAGACCATCATAATGTGCCCCAGAATTTGCTATTTTCTGGGCCATCTTCACCACATGTCCATAAGTGGGCAATAAGTGAGAGCAAACAATCTGGCCAATATCCAGACGTAAGCCCCATTCGAACCTCCGAGCTTTCATGGCTTCAGTGCTCACCAAGTGTGGGGCATACCTAGACATCTCCTCAAATTTCCTCTCATACTCAGTAACATCCAAGTCGCCCTGCTTCAGATTCAAGAACTCGGACTCCTTATGATCCCGAAGAGCTTATGGGAAGTATTTATCTATTAGTTCTGTTTTGAACTATTCCCAAGTCAGGTTCTTTTGCTCCTCCTGCGTCCAGAAAATAGCCAGCACGCCGAGCATGAATTCAACACACAACACTTTCTGATTATTAGGGCATGAGATGTGGCGGAAGATTCTCTCAATGGACCTTATCCACTCTTCCGCGGCCGAAGGATCATTGCCACCATCAAACTTAGGTGGCCTACTCCTATGAAACTCCTCAACAGTAGATTGGGGTGGGGCAGCTTGGGCTGCAGGAGCGCCTTGTCTGAGGTCTTGCATTGCTTGGAGCAAATCCCTCATCAGGTTGGCTTGTGCATTTCTTTGTCCATTTCCTTTACACAGGAATTCAAAACGAGTTTATCTCCATTGTTATCCAATTATAACACAAGCATTCATGCACAACAAGTAAAACCATTCATCAATAAGGTAAGACGGAAACTTTATTTCATTAATCACTGAATATCCTTTAAGCGAGGAGTACAAAATATCTTAAATGAATGAATAAAACTGTAAACTGAAATAAATGCTATAAAAAACTATAGTTTCCATCTCTCTATCCTGCTACTCTACTCATCTAGCCATCCATTTCTCCCATTGCCTGCCGGCGGTGTACTGGGGGTATAGGTAGGGGTACTTCCGCCCGGTGGTGTACTAGGGGTATACCCATAAGGTCCATACACTTGATTCTGCATTAGATACCTCGTGGTTCTCATCTAGCGCTATCACCTCCTCATCTACAACTTCCTGTACTGGTTCGGGGACAGGCATTGGCACATGTGCCTCTCCTCGCATCACCAGCTCATAACAGAAAGTCTGGTAATCAACATCCATCCCATGAGGCCCTCCCAATTCCCCAAGCAACTGGGAGATCTGGGGACGCCGATTCTCTGGAAAGGTCGATATCAAGTGACCACTAGAGTCTGCATTATTTGTCTTGAACCCATTGGTAATGGCTTCATGCCGTGACATATTATAACCAAGTATATGTTCTGATATGGTAGCTCCAAGCGCAAACCTATATGACAAGTACCTATGGAAGATCGTATAGGTCCTTGCCCCGAACACTTGCTCCCTATCTCCTGTCATGCGTGCCATATCTCAAACGACCATTTATGTAAAGTCCAGCTAAATATTACTATTCTGTCAATCTAAGCTAATTTCAAGGACTAAGAAATCATTAAATCTTTTCTTAAAATAATTGCATACTATGCCCAATTATGCCCAGACTCGATTCTTTCATAAAGTCGAATACAAGTCTTCTTTCTAAATATCTGTCTTACAAAGTCTCATAGATAATATGCATTCGACATAACATCATAAATACTTTCAAAACAAATAATCACCTCAAACCAGTAAATCTTTCTTTTACCTTCAGAGTCAGCGGAGAAAGCAATAGCAGTGGCAAACTATAAAAATTCTTGACTTTATTCTAGTAAAATTTTTTTTTTAATAAGTCTACAGAAACATAGACCTGTTCTCTGGAACCAAGCTGTAACGCCCCGAATTCTGAGCACCTGAGACGTTAACGAAATTTTTCTTTCTTTTTAAAATAACCAAATTAAAAGTGGGTAAAATATGTGGAAAAATAATTGTCATAATCTTGGAGATAATATCCCCAAAAAAAAGAACTCATTAATCAAGAAATAAGGAATTTAAAATATTCAGGAACAGGTAAAAATGTTTAATTTATTCCAAAATAAATTTCTAAATTAATTCGATGCCACCACTGCTCAACGCCTCTCTTCTGACTATGAACCTGTAAAATGTTGTAATTTGAAAGGGTGAGTATTTCATGGAAATACTCAGTAGTCTCAGCGCAAATTAATTAATTTATACCATAAATACACATATAAACATGCAACTATATGAATATTTCAGAAAAATTCTTTGCTCAGAAACAAGCATCATATGGTAAATGTAGATTTCTAATTCTCGTCTCATGCTATAAAGCGTATAAATACTAGCGCATAGTGATAAAGTATTGTATGCATATCATAAATAATCTCGTCTTGTCTTGTCTCGTCTTAGGCATAAGGCAAATAAGCTCATGCATAAAATAAACACATGAATCACATATTTACATGCATACTGATAGCATAGATCAATTAATTTTGCGCATACTTTTGAAAATAGCTTTTTCTAGAAAAATGAGACTACCTCAAACTTGTGAGCTGGGCAACCTTTGTAAAAATCTTACTCGCTTATGAATCTTTACGGCTCGTCTAGTCAAAATAAAATAAATTATTTTAGTATTGAGGAAATAATCTTTTATAGAAAAGAATAATGACTAAAATGAATTTCTAAAACAGTTTAGGATTGAAATAATGTTTTTAAAAAGGTTGGGGACTAAGACTGACAAGACCAAAACTCTTGGGACCAATTTGAAATATACTCTGAATCTGGGGACTGAAGTTGGGCGCGATAATTGTTTTGGGTTCAAAAATATCCTAAGAGATAGTTTTGAGCTGCTTAAATGTCAATAAAAGTGCAAGACCGAAATGACTCAAAACCGAACTCAGGGACTTGGGGTGTGAATAAGATCCGATTTAACCCTCACTCCCTCAATCGACTTGCCTCCATTTGAGAAAACGGAGTAGAGGCAGAGGACGGAGGAGGGGGAGGGCGAGGGCCGGAACTGGGTTTCGGTGGGGAGGGTTCGTGTGGCAGGTTTAGGCTCAAAATTTGGGGACGTGACTCGGGAGACCGCGGGTGTGAGGTTCAAGGGACGGGAGGTCACGAGTTCGACGGCATAGAGGGGTTCAGTCAAGGCTTGGCGCCTGGTTCTTGGGTTCATCAGAGAGTTGGGTTCAAGGGATAGGTGGCATGGGTGACGGTTTGGGTCCGAAATCTCGGTTGTGACTTGGGGAACCGAGAGGAAGTCGCGGAGGTTGAGGCTCGGGCAGAGGAGGTCGCGGTGATTGTTCGACTGCGGCAATGGGGCTCGGGTCTTGATTGGCTTCTTGGAATTCCAGCGAGGACGGTTGTTCGCCGGCGGTGGGGCGTGCTTAATGTGTAATGGTTTGTGTAATTTGGGCACAAGTTTTCTTGGGTACGTTGTATGGCAGTATGTATATGGATGTGTATATTGGCCGTGTGTGTAGGAGTGATTCTATGTGATTTGTGTACTGCCTTCTTGGCGTATGTGCGTGTATTGGATGTGTATGTAATGACGGGTAAAGCAAGCAGTGGCCGTGGGAGAACAAATACCAGTGCTTGACTCAAAGAACCTATGAATTTGCTGAGATTGTGGGCAGACGGATGGATGAATTGGCTAAATTTATAGGCTTAGTGTTCTAGTTTGTCTTGGGTTACCATGTAGTAGATGTTTACATTGAGTTGAAGTGTGAATTGATAGGAAGTTGGATTCTTGTCTATTTGTGTAAACTGGTTTGTATTACCCCGAACGTGTAGTTGAATTGGGTGGGTAGTAGGATTTTGATTTTATTTAAAAGAAGGCTCTAATTGAATTATGTATATATTATTAACCTAAAATAGATTATTAATTAATTAGGATAATAGAATTATATCGGACTTAAAGTATTTTGCAACTAGACGAGCGTGGATTAAAACGAACTTTAAAAAAAAATTGGTGAGATTATAGTGATACATAATTATTTAATAAAATTTATTTCTAAAAAATTTCGGGTTGCTACACGTTACTATTCTGTTTTTAATAGTGACAAATGTTTTCCGTTACTATTCAATAATGAATTGGTAATTAAAAAGTAGTAACAAAAAAGTTTTCATTACTAATTCCGATGGCTATGCACGCATAATTTATTTAAAAATTATAAAATGATATTCCGTTACTAACTTGTTAGTATTCTATTGCTAATAGTAACAAATTGGTTATGTTACTAAAATTTTATTGTTGATAGCACCATTTCTAATAATGGCAAAAGCATGTCAGGGTATGTTTCAGTATTGCTTCAAGTGCAGTTTCTTGGTCTTCGAGGAAGAAACAATAGAGGAAACAATCTATTGTTGCTTTCTCTTCTATAAAAGCAGAGTATATTGCTTTATGTACAGTTGTTAAGCTCTTTGGCTAAGGTGGATATTGAAAGATTTAAAATGTTCTCAAGAGAATGAGACATTATTATATTGTGATAATAACTCAACCATTGCATTTAGTAAAAATCTAGTTTTTCATGGAAGGAGTCAGCATATCAGGATTATGTACCACTACATTTGGGACTTGATCAAAGAAGGTGAAATAATTCTCAAGCATTGCAAAACACAGGATCAAATTGCAGATATCTTCACTAAGGCATTGAAGGCTGAAACTTTTATCAAGATAAAGGAGAAACTTGGCGTTGCTCAAATCTAGATTAAGGAAGGATTTTAAAATATTAATCTAGATTAATAAATCTTGGTTCAATAAATAAGTTACACACATTTAGAATTCGTCACGGGTGAAGAGGAGTTTAATGTTTATTAAAGATTCATTGAATAAGTGGTTTATTGACTTATGTTACTAGATTATTAATTGAAGTATTAAATTGATGTATTTTGATTTAGTAGTATAAAAAGGAGATTATCTATTGTACTTTGAGCATCGGAGTAGCAGAGAATAAAATCACATTTGAGTTGAGAAAGTATTTGTGAATTTCAAAGAGAACAATATTCTTCTCTTAAGTTTCTATCACATATTTGTGGGTGATTTTTATTTGGTTCACCAAACGCTTCCAACAGGAATTTAGGTTGATCCTCCAACCATCGACAACCACCGACGAGTTTGTTGTTCGAAAAATTTAACGAGACAAAGAAAAATACTCATTTCGTTCCACAGAGATAGTCTAGTAGTTATTTTCACGTAAACTAAGAAACGATAGTTAATATAGTTGGAACATTAAATTTTACTTTATTTTTCTACATATACCCTTATGTCTCATTAATAGTTTAAAATACTTTCAATGTATATGTAGTTGACGTGAAGTAATAAAAATAAATTAATTAGGGGCACATATAGAAATGAAAAATTAAATACATGTTCAATATGTTAAGTGAACTATCTTTTTTAGATTGAGGGAGTATAAAATATGAGATAATTTTAAACGAATTGCTAAACATTTTCACTATATGATTAAACTACTCCAAGGAAAAATAATAACCCGAGTATTACAAGGAAAATAACATGAGTTTTAGCACGCTTAATTTTTTTACCCTTTGAATAATCCTACAAAGAGTTACAAAAAAGCTCATGCTAAACTCACCAATTTTTCCTTTGCTATCGTATCTTTGCCTCCACACAGAGAAAACAAGGAAAAGGAAAATTTGAGGTCCAAGTTTGATAAGTTCTTGATTAACAAAACAGTTACTTGATTATCGAGATGGTTGTTCCTTGGCCTAAATTCCAAAAATTTGATTCTCACTATGATATTGAATTATAACGTAAAATTATAATGATGTGAAATGAGTGATGAAGACGGGTTAAAGAGAAGAGCAGTAAGGCATGTTGATGAGAAGAGATGGAATAGACGAGAATTCATTGAAGATCAGATAGTAGTTAACTTAATTGGAGGTCAAAATTATTACTCCCTCCATCTCGCAAAAATATTTCATTATTCCTTTTCCAGCCATTCCAAATTATATTACACATTCCCTAACTAATTTTATAGATTTCCAATATACCTTATTAATTGTGTATTGTAACAATACAATGAACAATTAGTGTGAAATATTCAATAAATGTAAAAATATATTAAGAAATAAAATTACACTTTTTCAACAACATTAATTATATTTTCTTAATTTGTGTAAAAATGAAATAGAATATCTTTGCAAAAAGGAGGGAATATATCTTGAATTTGGAGATACCTTGTTTGTATACCTCAGCTTTTAGTTTGAGCCGCTTATAGATCTTAACCATAAGAGTCATAATTGGCATATTACCTAAGTTGTGCAACAAAATTGATGAGGTCATGCAAGCAACTAATATTGCTACATAGAATCCTTTCATACACACAGACACACAGACACACACACTTTTTTTCTTTTTTTTTTGAAAAAAAAAGCCTTAATCGACCATAATTAAATTTTGAAATACATTTAATCTTTCCTCAATCAGCTTTTAAAATTTTGAAGTACATATCAATAGTTAAATTTGTTCTTATCAATCAAAATTTGAAAAAAGAAAAAAAAATGGTATACTCAACCAAAATTTATCTATTTTAAACATTTTTATGTTCCAGCGTAGTCAATTAATTCGTAAGAGAATTCTTTTTTTTTTTTTTAAAATAACTTATGCATGCACCCACGCACGCATAGTCTTTTCCACATTGAAACCCCTTATCCTAAAAGTCAGTTTCCAAATAACAATATGGTTAGTGGATGAGATAAAGAGATTAAGAAATCTCATTCAAATCCCTTGATATCTTACCTAAAACCAACCTATTGAATTGAAACCTATAAATACTCTCTTCATCCATAAATATTTCATCAACCTAAAGGTAATTATAATTTAGCATAGCAACCACGACAAAGAAACTCTCCCTCACACCACTGTCCTTGTTTTTTTGCTTTGCATTTTTGTGGGGTCTAGGTCTAGTTTCAGCCATTTAAAAGAATGTGGCCTCCATCAGTGATTCAGAAACCTCTTTAAACACTAATATTCAAACTTACAATGAGTTATTAAGTAAACAAACAGACTGGTGATGGTTTCGGGGTTGGCCACATGTTCACCCACCAGTAGCTGGTCCTCTACCGTCAGGAAGCTTTCCAAAGTTTCAGTGGCCTTTCGTTCACCCACCTCTTCCATCAGGTGGCTGGCCTTTTATGCACCCACCTCTTCTGTCAGGTGACTTTAAACGCCCCCCGTTTTTCTGGCATCCACGTATTCCACCCTTTTTCTGACATCCGCGAATTCCACCCTATTTTTGACATCCACACGGTGCAGCAGAAGGTACTATGAATTACAATGAAGCCATCAATAGAGAAAGTAACATTAGTCCAGGGGCGGACCGACGGGTTAGCTAGACCGAGCTTTAGCCCGGTCCAACGTCCCCACTGCATTCAAGAAGCAGGCCTTTTTTTTTTTTTTAAATTTTTGGGGTTTCAAAAGCTTGAGTCTGCTGTAAAAATGACGGAGGAAGAAGACGGGAAAGAGAAAGCAAGACTTTGGTTTTGATTTTGGTGGCACAAAATCCAAGAAGTTGATTGACATCTTTTTCTTTTTCTCTTTCTCTTTCTATTAATTATCAACCCCTCTCACTCTCTCACAGCCATCCACGTCCCCCCTCTCTCCCCACTACTCTTTTTATGTTCTCTCTAGCTAGCATATTCTTAAAATTTAATTATTTTATATTTCATGATATTTATTTCCTATTCTTTTTTTTACTGATTAATTTTATGTGTATCATTGTACATAGTTTGTGTTTTTTGAAAAAACTTTTTAGTGATACATATAATTTTTAAAGTTATTGATGAATCTTTTAGCTCTTTATTTGAATTTTAAGTATTAAATGAAGATTATATATTTGATAATTTACCAACTTTTGCTGATACGATGATTGGAAAGAAAAAAAATCAGAGATTTATCATGGAAATAGTAAAAACAACTTCAGAATTTAACTCAAAAGATTTATATGTTATAAAGTCGAGAAATTACATTTTTAATTTGCACTACGGGAAAAAAATTTCGGGGAACCCCGAGAAGGTGCAGTGAGAATCCTGGTTTTTAGCTCGGTCCTACAAAAATTTCTGAGTCCGCCCCTGATAAGGAGAAGTGTTTTCTATCATGGCATCCATTGTGTTTGTATATATATTTTTCTTTTGAAAGTAAAGAAAATTTCATTAACATTGCAAATCGTACTTAATACAACTAACACCAAAGTCAGGGGGTGATATTTCCACACCCGAGAAACACACTTCCTAAACCCATATCTAGCAAACACTAAAATGGACAGTAACCATCCAATAGGTCCAATTGTGTGAATTTTCAAAAGGTTAGCAATCCTTAGTGTTGGGGGCCAAAAAAAAAAAGTTAGGGATAAATTTACTACGTTTTAAAACCCAGGCCACAAAACTAGGACGCCAAAGATCTCTTCAGCAGGTTGATATTATAGAAATAATCTCTCATTAAATATATGATAGGACTATCCTGCTATGCATATACGTGACGGGAGAATGTTCTATTCTCCCACCATACGTCTAGCTAGATTATCCCGTTATGTGCACACATAGTGGTAGATTATTAGAAAAGTCACATAAAGTTATCCCATAGGTTACATGGAGGTTATCCAATAATTTCACGCCACAAGCGCATCTAGTAGGATTATTTTAATCCCATTAGACGTATAGAAATCATTTTTATCATATATATTACAGGAGATGTAGCTCTCTAATTTGTAATTGGAAATCCGTCATATCCGTTTTTTAAATATGCGACTGGATAGATATCATCCTATATTTTTGTTTGTCCATTCAAATTATCTTATATTTTTTCATCTGACGGCTGTATTATGTATATATTTATATGTCCGTTAGATTGCAGAACATTTTCAATAGAAAATGTTATTTTCTATCTAAATTTTCCGCGCCCAGTCAAACAGTGTTTTATTTTTTTTTTAATGGAAAATGTTTTCCATTTTAAGTCAAAAAGTTGAGATTTTCCTTAAAATCAAGGAAAATGGATTCCCGAGGGACATTTTCCATGGAAACTATATAATGTTTATGGAACTTCATTATTATGCCTTGTTTTTTAGTACGAGAAACACCTGATTTTTGCTAATTGCTTTCTGTAACCTGTTTACTGAATAAGGATGGGCTAATTTTTGGTATTATTTTAAACAGTGGAAGAAACATAAAATAAAAATTTTTAACAAACATATAGTTGTTTGAATTACTACTCTCAATAATGTTAGTCTTTTAAGATTGAATGAATGTCTTAGTATAGTACTAAAGTGAAAAAGTTGATCTGATCAAGGCTAAAAAATAAGCATATAAATTTCAAGATTGGTGTTTTTGAATGGCGACAATCTTGTGGGAAATTGTCAAAATTTTCTAGCACTAATTGATAGCGCCTTATGGCGTTATCCGTATACCTTACATTTTAAATGTACCAACTTAAAATAAGTAATTGATGCCTTTCTATTGTTGGGTGAGCTCTTAAGCCCGCAAAACTCGTGTCCATATTAGCAGATGACACCATAAAAATACTATCTACTTGTGTTAGAACAAGGCTGAACCACATTGATGAAATATAAAAACTATTTATCGACGTATAATGATTTGGCCTCCTCCTATCAACATGATTGAACTTTATATAAAACGTTAAGTTTTAACACTGGATGGCAAAATCGTGCACTTACGTGTGGATTAATATAAAAATTACTTTTGTGTATTGTTATATGCCTCTCTTTATGACTCTATCGATTGGCACAATATGTACGGTGCCAACCATTTGTAACAAAGTGTGACTATTCCATCATTAATAAAAAAAAAAAAAAGAGTAGACAAGTTTGATCAAAACTTGCAACACACGTTGCATTTACAAAATTGATCCTAATAATTTTCGAAATTATCTAAGATCACAGTTATCCAATTTCAAAGTCACATAACCTTTGAAATCTATCCAAACTTCAGTTTTGCATGTATTTATATCATGTCATTTTCATCCTTTTATTTTATGGTAGTCAAAAACTGTTGTTATTACTTTGTGGACTGGATAATTAACAAGGATTGATTTTTCGGCGGACTACACGCCCTGCATAACAAGAAACTTTAAAATAAAATAAATTATTATGTTGTGGTTTTGAATTCTAATGAGGAAATTATTATTATAATGTAAAATGAATACGTGGTAGTAATAGTGATTTTAACTCGTGATTGAAATGTGTTATAATTAAGTAATTGTTAAATCACTGACCAAATTAGTAGTAGCTGAAATTATAATCTGTATAAAATGAGGATCAAATATGTATTATTAGTCGTGTGTGCATGTCTTTAGCATTTGATCAATTCCTTGTACACATATAATTCTTGGAATAATGTTAAGTAGCACTAGTTTAAATGGTTATCGACATTAAATTATTGATATTGACTTATCATTTAATGTCACATGAATTGTACTATGCACCTATAAGCATTACTCTAATTCTTGTCATATAAGGCATAATTTGACTATCAAACAAGGTTTGTGCTGCAAGTATTCAATCGGCAAAATAATAATATAATAATAAAATGAATTTCTTGCGCGAAGTTTGCCTATAAATACATGGGACATAAATTCATGACATTATGATATGGTACATTTTGACTAAAGATTTCAAACAAAAAGAATGCCATTAAATGGAAGACCCAAAGTTCCATGCTGTAATCTTCTCTTTTTTTGTTCTTCTGAGCTATTGCTTTTTGAGGGTGTTTTACTCCATCTGGTGGAGACCAAAATGTCTGGAAAAGGGCTTAAAACACCAAGGAATTAGGGGAACTCCCTACAAGCCATTTATTGGAGACGCGAGGGAATACATCAGGCAAATAACTCAAGCCTGGTCCAAGCCGATCAATCTATCACACCGGATAGCCAATCGTGTGGATCCATTCACTTGTCACGTTGTCCAGCAAAACGGTACGTTAGCTTAACACTACACTTCCTTAAAGTAGACAACTGTTGACAAGGACTGAATATCGAACAATGCCCTTATACTGATCAATGCAGGAAAGATATCTTATTTTTGGAGTGGGACGACGCCTAGACTGATTATCATGGATCCTGAGTTGATTAAAGAAGTCCTCTCTAACAAGCACCGTCACATTCAAAAGCCACCATTGAACCCCCTCATACTGATTTTGACAAGAGGACTAACAACTCTTGAAGGTGAAAAGTGGGCAAAACACAGGAAAATAATCAATCCGGCTTTCCATTTGGAACAGCTAAAGGTTTACTTGAATTGTATCATTTTTCTTAGCCAATGGCCACAACAATAACTGACTAAATAACTTACTAGGAGATGCAAATGTAGCCACATCTTAACTTTTTCTTTGTACAGGAGATGGTACCAGTATTTGTAAATAGCACCATAATGCTTATAGGGAAATGGAAGAAATCAGTTTCTTGTGGAGGAACATTTGAGATAGACATCTGGCCAGAATTTCAAGAACTTACAGGGGATGTTATTTCACGTACCGCATTTGGAAGCAGCTATGAAGAAGGAAAGGAGATCTTGAAACTTCAGAAAGAGTTGCAGAAGCTAGTCATTGAAGCGATGCAAATGTTATATATTCCTGGTTTCAGGTAAACTTACCATTTCCATGATAAGCATCTCCAACGCACAAGAATGTGAACAAAGTCCAACGGTGTTGGGGGGGGGGAGAATTTTTATTTTTTAGTGGTCTCATGTTTCCCTATTTCCTTTTAATGTTCAAGTTTTTAAACCACTTTTCTTATTTTTTCCTCACTTTTCTTCACCATGTCACATGCCATGTCTACATCTAGATATTTATCTCAAAAATGTCAAGTACTAGTATTTCATTACTATATTTGAATTTGTTTCTCTCTCTCTCTCTCTCTCTCCCTCTCTCCCCCCCTCTCCCTCCCTCCCTTCCCCCCTTTTTCTTCACTTTTCCAGCTCTTTTTTCCCTACACCTCTTTCTATTCCTCTTCAATTAAAATAATCATCTTCTCTCAATCGCTCTCCTCCACATCTTCCAAAGAAGACAATGTGTAGACTCTAGACATCTTGCATTAGAGATGTTGTGGCCTTGCAAAAATGCATCATGCCTCAGATTAGTACTCAGATTTCCAGGCATAACAGTGACAGTTTCCACCGTTTTAGATTTATTCCCACCAAGAAGAATAGAGAAAGGAAAGATTTGGACAGAAAGATCACATCAATGCTAAAAGAACTGATCTTGAGAACAGAAAACAACACGAAAACAAGAGGAAACGACAACCAGAACTTGCTTGGCTTACTACTCCAGTCGAATTATCAGAACGAAGGGATGCATAGAACAAGCAGTTATATGACCATGGAAGAGATAATTGAAGAGTGTAAGCAATTTTACCTTGCTGGTCATGAAACCACATCGTCCTGGCTAACATGGACAATGATTGTATTGGCGATGCACCCAAACTGGCAACAGAAGGCAAGGGAAGAAGTTCTGCAATTATGCAGTGACAAGAATCCTGATTTTGAAGCCATAAGACAACTTAAAATTGTGAGTATATTCTATATACACACAGTAGTAAGGATTGCTATCTCCAGTTTATAGAATCTCATTTCCCTGATCAAAAGGGATACCGCCATGGCTGAAGATTAATTTCATGAAAATCCGTCTCTCTAAGATTTTGAATCTCATTTCTCTGTGCGTATCCAACGTTATATCATTTTACAGGTAACGATGATTCTCTACGAAGTCCTAAGGTTATATCCACCTGTCATTGCACTGTATCAACATGCTTACAAGGAAACCCAGATAGGAAACCTCAGTGTTCAGGCAGGAGTAGATCTTACAATACCCATATTGCAAGTCAATCGTGATCCAGAGACATGGGGTGACGATGCAGAAGAATTCAAACCTGAAAGGTTCTCTGAAGGAGTTTCAAAGGCAAGCAAAGATCAGCCAGCATTCTTTCCCTTTGGATGGGGTCCAAGAACCTGTATAGGGCAAAATTTTGCAATAATTGAAGCCAAGGTTGCAATAGCAACGATACTTAAACATTTCTCATTTGAGCTCTCAGCCTCCTACACTCACGCTCCTTATAGTGTTATGACTCTTCAACCACAACATGGAGCTCAAATCACAATGCACCCACTTTAAATAGACACACAAGTCATTGTAATAAACATATACACAAAAGCTTTCTCTATGATATCAATAATAATGGGATTTTACATCAAGAAGAGTGTTGTATTCTTATTTGGTTAGGTGCAGCTGGTGTCCTTTGCCTTGTATTTCTCTTTTATTATGAATAAAAGTGCCACTCAGTGGCTTTATTTTAAAAGAAAGAGACGGTTGTGTTCTTGCAGTTCTGAACATTTTGTCATTTTCACCATTCCGTCTGCAAAATCCCAAAGATTCAAATTTACATCATACTCTATCGAAATTCTTCAGACAACCAAATGTCCATAACCCTATAGGAGACCAAAGCCCCATTTTTTAAAAAATAATAATAAGATTGACATAGTTTTCCATCTAACTCTATTTTGTGTGAGTTTCATATTCCAGTCAGAGCAGGTAGAAGGCTGAGCATTTCACTGCAAGTCTGCAATGGTAATTTATTTAACATAAAATACAACTGTAAAAAATTTATTGTTATTATTGATTTCTTTTCTTTTTCTCATCCTGATTGGTCCATGTAAAACAACTCTCTTGTTACAGAGTTGAAAGTTCTATCAAGGAATGTGACAATGACGCCATGTGTAATAAAAAATTTCACTGCCAATTGCAAAAATATAATCATAAATCAGACATACTATCTAAGATGGAATCTACATCGGGTGTTATAATGACTCGCTTGTTGAGGTCGCCCACACAGCAACAATGTTTCTCTTCCATATTGACGGCAACAACATCCTGAGCGAAAGCACAATCAAGACCTGCTGAAACCTGTATCCACCTCATAAATTAGAAATCTCAAGCATAATCTGTGATTTCAAAGCTTCTACTTAGATGGCCTCTAAAAATGAAAAAAAGAAGGAAGTATAAACAGATGTTTTTTTTATAACACTACTTTCCAAGTGCCATATCTAAAGAAAGATAACGGTTAGTTCCCGCGGTTTAGCTGTCCAATATTCTTCCATATTTCAGTTTTTTGAGTGTGATGTCTGCTTTTGCACATTTAAGAAGTTTGGCTCGTTGGCATAAGTGAAATATGAAGAACGGACTAATAAGAGCGAGTCTTTGTCTACTATTGTGCAGAAAACTTACATCATATAGTGTATCACCAAGCTTCAACTTCACAGCACCACTCTTGTATACTAACATTTTACCCATGAAGCCTGCTGGTAATGCTTCCACACCACATAGCTTTTGAGATAATCCTGCTCCTTTAACCTGATTGATACTGCTCCCTGACTCATGGCCCCCTGTATTATCGTGTAGCTTTGCCATAGGCATAGTTATTGGCAGCTGAAAGAAGAACATGGTATCGTCCAGATTTTCCTCCTGCAACCATTTTGTCAAAATTCGGAAAAAAAAAAATATTATGTTGGTGAAAGTATTTATGCATATCCTTTCTTCATAGAAGATGACCAACCATCACTCCAAGCTCTAAAGCAGGATTTATTGCATATTCATAATCAATTGATCTTTCCTGGCTGTCCGCAAATTCTTCTTTATCAAGGAGTTCTACAAATAACAGATCAAACTAAGGTAAATGTAAACTATCAAAGTCAAATTAAATTTTAACAATTACGGCTGAGATTTGCAAAAGACAATGAGTAAGACTAAATCATTGGCTTATGGCTGCATCAATTAATTTTCTACTAAATAGAAACATGGTTTCCTATATGTAAATTGGAAACTAACCAGGATTTCCAGAATATGGCCTTCTTAAAGGAAGTTGTATGGGATAATAGCTATAGTAGTCCTGCAAAGTATTCAAAGAACAATAACAATTATATGGATATGATGGGATCTGGTAGTATATTGAGTAAAAAGTTTGCTTCAAAAATATCATTTACCCATGGTTCTTTGTACTCTTTCTCCGCTCTTTGCCCATCACTACCACCTGTTAGAAGCTTATTAATAAAATAATATTTTAATATATAGTGGCCAGTTACAACTTTGAAATTCTACTTACCATCAGATGATTCCAGTTTCTTCTTATTACGCTTTGCAGAACCATAAGACCTAAGGGAAGACATAGAACCTCCATGACCGAATGCAACTTGAGTAGGCCCAACTGCATTTGTAAATGGCAATTAAAACAAAGGGAAAGTAGATAAAATTTGATATAATGACTACAATGGATTTTAATCAGAAACACATTCTCTTTTTTGGCAATGTACATGGAAGAATGGAACTCCAATTTTCAACAGTCTTAGGGCATGCCACTAATGATACTATACTGACCAAAGGACATTACATAGTTATCTGCCCTGTCAAGCAAAGAAATTGAACCAAAATTGAGACGGCGTCTATTATTAAGATGTGATGCATGAATGTAGAGGTGTTAGTTAGAACCACATTGAAGTTTCAAGTTGCAAACAGCATTGGATACGACAACTGTTGGATCAAGATCTTATGAAGGATTTACAACAACATGATCTGATGATACTAAATGTGATTCTTTTTATTTTAATCCAAGAAGTTCAGACATTGGTTTACCTTTCTTTTCGAATTTTTGTTTTGCCTTCATAGATGATTCCTGGGAAGAAGGGAAATTGCTTTATAGTTACGTAAATCAAATAAAACACCAACTTCAGTAGAAAAGAAAAGCACAGAATGTGGGTACATTAAAGCGGCGCAACAAATCCTGTGCCTGAGCAGCATCAATATCATTTTCAATCTTCTCACTGAAGCATAATCAAATCAATCAAAAATATAAAGTCAAAAGTTTGTCATTGCTAGGAACAAGGATATCAATCAACAATTAATTAAGCGGAAGAGGTTTACGCTTTAGGAAAAATTGGTTTTTCTTCTTTCTTGGGAGGAGCTTTGGGTGCAAATCTCACCTATATAAATTCACAACAATTGATCAACAAAACGCATAACATACTCAACAGAACACAGACATTCAATTTTAAAAAGGGACCCATCAAACTGATTCTCTGAATCATACCTTCCTGGGAACATTGGCTTTGGTATCCTTTAGAGACTCTGAATCCATTATAAATCAAATGATCAGGTTTTGGATACAACAAAAGAAAAGGCAATTAGTTGATTAGTTCTACAAAACATAAAACTAAGGCTTGCATCCAACAGAGAGACATGGGAGTTGACGCTGGCGTGGGAGAAGGAAGAAAGAGAGGGCAGTGGGCGGCTACTCAATAGGGTTTTGGAGGTTTATACACATGAAATTGCCTGGACGTTAGGGTGAACAATGACATTCTTTCTACCATTGCAACTGCTTTAGGTCTCTTATTTTTATATTATATATTATATTTTATTTTTCTTTTTTTTTTTGGGTGCGGGGAAGGAAATCAGATCATTTTTTTCATTTTTCTCTTTTTTTTCTCGAAAAAAGGGTCATTTTTCCTTTAAAAAAATTAAAAGAAAACAATCTGTTTAGTTTTTTTTTTTGAAAACACAAAAAATATTTCATTCACCCTTCAATTCATTCGTAATACATTCAATAATAAAATCATGGGGGTGATCTTTGCAAGAGAGAGAAACACACTGCTTAAGCCCAAATCTAACTAGTGCATGAGCTACTATATCTGCCTTTCTGTTAACATAACTACGCATAGAAAACAATTGGTTTAGTTTTCAGAACCAAAGTTCTCCAAACTCTGTAAAATATTGCAATCTCTTTGCAATTCAACTTTTTGTTTCTTCTTTTTGGTAATTTTCAGTGCAAGTTAGAAATGGGAAAATAGCTCGTAAGCCAAAAACTCAGTGAGCTAACTCACAACATTCCGAATTTTGTTCGGCTCCAACTCACAAGAAGGCAAGCCTAATTATGAACATGTCACCACATTAGCAAGCAGCTCGTGTTCAACTCACCTCCATGGTAAGCCAAGCCAAGCACGTGCGGCTAGCTACCAAAACCAAAGAAAATTAAAATGAGAGGAAGCCTGCAAGTGCTTCACGAGCTGCTGTGCTCAGTTCGCACAAGCACGAGCGCAAGATCGAGCACAAACACAAGTCCAACTATGACAAACTTTGTTTGACTTGCGTGCTCATCGATGAGCATGTTAACCAGAGCTCGACTTGCTGAGATCTTTTACTAAGTCTATTGTAGGTCCTTCTTTCATCATTGCAATCTGAAGAGAGAGAGAGAGGTCTATCATAGGCATTCTAAATTGGAAAACAATTTTATTGACCATAGGGATGGCAACGGGTCGGGTTCTGAGCAAATCAGTTCCGCCATGACCCATGAAGCAAATTTTATGACTCGTCCTACAACCCGAAAAATTACGGTAGAGTCACGGAGTGGATTGTGTCAGGATTTTGACCCGTTTCTCGACCCATTTAGATTTTCTTAATATTTTTATTTTTCCTTTTTTTTCCATATTTTTCATTTATTTTTTTATTTTTTAAATTTAAAAGAGCGGACAGTTCACATCAAGCCTGATGCGACCTGATTTGCCCTAAATGGACCCCGAACTGCCCCGACCAGGGGCGCAGAGCTCCTCTAGCATTAAGAGTTGGCCGAACTGAGCTCTTTGTAGCTGAAGGAGCACAACTCAGCCGTTTTTTCACATGTTCTCTTGGTGGGTTAGCTCCAAAGGGCATCCTCTCAACATTTTCAGCTCGCAAAGAAGGAGGTCATGATTTTTGCTGTTCTTGCAGCTACCTAACTTCCTGGGCAAGAGCTTCAACTTGCCTCCTCAAAGTTTCAATTTTAGATTCAGAAGCTGGTCGCGAAGGTCTTGCTTGTGATGTCGCCATTTGTCTTCTAAATTTTGGGGGATTTTAACATTGTGACTCCCCATTCTTTCACTTTGCGAGCGTTTTTTACTCATTTTTAAGTCACCAGAACTTTTGAGCTGGATTTTTGTAAGAGTTCCCACAGACAACGTCAATTTGTTGATACCAAATTTTGCCTTAACTCAACAAATGAATTTATTCCGATCTCAGGAAACTCATATTTGAATTGATTTGAGTAATAAATGTAGTGGAGTGGAGTTGTAGAGAGAGTAAACAAGAGAAATAAATGTTTTGTGAAGACAAAGATATTACAAATGAGAAGGACCCGTAAATTTGGTGGATCCCCTTGTATTTATGGTGTAAGAATTGGCATGTAATGATTATAAGCTTTAAATACTTAGCCAATGAGAAGCCTTGTAAGTATACCTAGCTGGAGTATATGTCATGCTTTTTGAGTAATTGCAAGCTGGTTGTCTGTGTCGGGAAGACAAATACAAATTTTATAATTAATGCAGTTGTCACATCAACCTTAAGAGATTAGGTATGCAAATTAGCGTACAAGTTGCATCACAGCTAGTATGAGATGAGACCCGAAAGGTGTTGAGCTCGTGAGATGAGACCTGACAGGTCGTGAGCTCATGGGATGAGATCTGAGAGGTCGTGAGCTCGTGAGATAAGACCTCAAATCGTGAGCTTGTGAGATGAGACCCGAGAGGTCTTGAGCTCGTGACACTCATAAGGTGATTGGCTGTAGGACCACGCGATTTAAGTTGTGGCCCGGTGGGCCAGCCTTTAACAGCTGGCAAGTGTGCTTGAGCTCAGGAGCTAAGCTTAAGTGCTGACCTGTTGAGCTAGGGAGCTGACTTCAAGTACTGACCTGTTGAGCTTAGAAGCTGAGCTTGAGTAATGACCTGTTGAGCTAGAGAGCTGTCTTCAAGTGCTGACCCGTTGAGCTCGGGAACGGAGCCCAGGTGCTGACCTCATGGGCCTAGCTGCCATGTCACCAACTTGTGGTCTAGAAGGTCAGCTCCTTGACTCATAAGCTATTGACTTTGACCTCACATTTGGTATCAACAAATATTATTACTATTGTATCCTCTCAACTTAAATTTTTAACAATATATAGGTTCCCACAAAAAAATAATAAATTAAGTAATGTAGTAAACATATAGCCATATGTTTTACGACATGTGGTTTATCATATTGAATTGAATTAAAGTAAAAGTCTTGAACTGATTTAATTTTGCTTTTTTATTATTACTATTGTTATTATCGTCATCATTATTATTATGTCATCAGTCTCACGAGTATGCATTTAATCAAAATGATAACGAAGTCTCAATATCTCAAAACTTGAAATTTGTCTATCAACCATTAGAATTTTGGAGAAATATAAAATCTTTGGAGATAGTCTAGAAACTAACAGAATAGATATACAAAACAATAATGGATAAAAAATATTTAAGATTGGAGATTAATTTAGAGCTTAATTAGGAATGCGTGTGTGTATATATGTGTGTATGTGTGTATGTATTAAAAAAATATAAGATTAGAGATTAACTTACAATCTTCAAACTTATGTACATATATATAATATATATTAATATAAGAATGTGTCTGAGATTGAAAGTAAACAAAATAAAAACATATATAAGTGGGAGAGTAGATATATATATTATTTTATTTTATTTTTTAGAGAAATATCTCGACTCGAAAATCCAAACCCGATATATAACTTTTATTATATATATTATAATACACATTATAATTACGTACATTATATATGTGTGTAAAATAAAAACATATATTAGATATTAGAGATTAATTTGAAATTTAATTAGTTGAAAATGTGTATATATTATATACATATGTATATAATATTATTAAAATAAAATAAATAAAGGAAGAGACATATATAAGTAGAATAGTGATTTTGACGAAAAAATTTACATATGACCACTAACCTACTTTAATATATGAAAAAATTCTAAGAGGACATGAAAAGAGGACATTCTTATGTGGCACACTTGTATTGGATGATAAAAAATAGTTATATAATCATCACCCAATGAATATGTGTCACATGAAAATGCCACTTAATAATGTCTCATTCTCATGTTTCCTTATAATTGCTCTTAATATATATATATATATATATATAAGATAAGATTTCATTTTTAGTTGCGTTATGCCATAATATATATCTTAATTTGACGTATGGTAGTAATTTAGTGTGACACATCAAATCACTAAGAGATATCAAGTAATTAAAATTTTGCATTGTGATCCTATTACAAGCAAAACCAATTATAAGTTATAACGATAGGTTATCATAACTGGTTAGCAAACGGACCTAAATTTTCTCTCACTCTCGATCGGTTAAGTTGCTAATCATAATAATCAATTTCAACCGTAGACGATTATAATTGGAATTAATAATAATTAGTTTTCAAACATAGCATTGATGTATATGCTGTTTTCCACGGAGTTAGATAGGACGGCTGTAAATGATGGGACTATTTTCTATGGATGGTACTCTACACACAAAACCGGATCTAACTTATTAATAAT